>OY757925.1:72714641-72857141 GCA_963585895.1 Sepioteuthis lessoniana | reverse complement strand
TTTTGAGTTAAAGGTTTCGACATAAGGAGGAGAGACACACTCTTCTATGCTGTCTTATTCATTTGGCCCCTATCTCGAGCGGCCCCCACAGGGCGCAAGTTCGCCTTGCGTCTGCGAGCTCCAAAAGTCGATCCTAGTATTCAACTCCCTAACTTTCTTTCAATTCTCTACAAACCTCTGCGCACTTCCGGTTGTGACGTCACTCGCACTCCGTCACCCGTTTCGTCTCGGACTATTGTGACATCTCTGAGTGATATCTTCGTCCGCCCGCGCGCGCCAGCGTTAACACCTGCATCAATGTTTGCACCTAACTAAACCATGTGCTGAGCCGAAAGGTTCTCAGCCTAACTAAACCCAAAGGCATGAACCGAAATCCCTCAAGAGTTTTCTTATTCTCTGGTCTATTTGTTGAAGTTCTTCCTTCGTCCACTTCAAGAATAATCTCGAGTATCTTACAAGGAGGACAGTCCAGGTGTTTATCCCTTTGATGAAATTTTTGCTAAGTAGTTTGGTTTCCAGTAGATTCCTCGTTCTCCTGGGGTATTCTTTTTTTCATTTTAGCTTTCATATCCACATATTTGATGGTGTCCGCTTCCAATATTCCTAAGTATTTGTAGGTTTCCTTTTCTCTGAGCGTTCTGATTTTATCTTGATTTGTTTGTTCTATTCCTGCTGTCATATATTGTTTTCTGCGTATCATTATTAGCAAGGCCTTTTTTTCTACACCAAAGTCTATCCCAATATCTTCACTGTATATCTCGTGTTAGGCTTTCCAATTCTTTCTTATTTTTTATAAACAGTTTTATTTCGTCCATGTACATTACGTGGTTGATTTTTTCTTGCGATTTAGTAAGTTTGTATCCGCTTGTATATTTCGTATATATGTGATTGAGTGGCATCGTTGCTATTTCATATAGTTATGGGGATAGTGCTTCTCCCTGGAAGATCCCTCTCTAGATCCTCACCTCAGCTAAGTTTTTTCCTACTGCTGTCGGTTCGACTCTCCAGTTTTCCATTGTATTTTCGATAAACTTTATGATTTCGCCGGATATCTTGTACATTTGAGATTATTATCCAGCTTTGTGGAATATATCTTTTTTGTAATCAGTCCATGCCATAGTTACATTTTTCCATCTCACCTTGCAATCCTTGAGGATGTGTTGATCAATGTGTTATTGCTCTCTTGTTCCTCTGGTCCACTTGCAGCATATTTTCTCTTCCTCGGGGAACAGTCCGGGGCTAATTAGCGAATCCTATATCTCGTCCCTAATTTGAGCCGTAAGTATTTTCAACATCATCGGTAGGCACATTATGGGTCTGTAGTTGTCGGGAGTGATTCCTTTTGGGGCGGTCTTTTGGATTGAGGCGTTTTTTCTTGTGTCATCGATTCGGGTATGTCTGTTTTTTGTAGACATCTATTCATATCCAGTCTGTTATGGATGGAAGTTGTTTTTTTTAAAAAACCAGCATGCATTATCATTATTATTAGTAGAATGCTCCTTTGGGAGTTTTTCACACTAGCGTTTACTGATGGTTTTTTCCTGTAGTTTGATTAACAGCAAGTCTCCTCAAATCACTAGGATTCTTAACTGTATTCTGGCCAATTTTAATAATGCTGTTTTTGGATTACCTCTTATTTCCAAGCCTATCAGTTCCTTTAGCAATCCTTTGGGGATTGTTCCAAGAGCACCAATTCCATCTGGTATCACCGTCACTTTCATGTTCCATAGTTTTTTTTTTCAGTTCTCTAGCAAAGTTTAGGTACTTATCTATCTTTTCGCTTTCCTCCAGTTTCACCTTGTGTTCAGTTAGAACATCAAAGTCCACTTTTCGACAGATTCTCTTTTTTGGCTGATTATTCCTAAGTCTGATCGAGATGAGGTGATCCGTTTGTATCTGAAAATCCCAGAGAATTTCATGCAGGTTTTTTCTAGCATAGTTTGTGCATTTACCACTTGTTCGTATGGTCAAACTTCAGTTTCTTGCACTATTCTCAGTGGATCATCTTTCCCACGCAGTCATATCAGGTCTTATACTCATTTTGCTCCAATTTGTTGCGTTTGCTTATTATATGATAGTTCGTTTCGTCTCAATCACTACATAATATACATTGGCTATTTTTTTCCATATTTTCCCATGCGAGACTTTTTCTTATTTATCGCTTGAAAAACCCAAATACTCGTTTTTCTTTCCATTCTTTTCTTGATATTTTTGTTCACTTGATCTTCCTGTTGTTTGTATAGTTTCTGGTCGCTGTAATCAGTTTTTCTCGGCACTTTTTATGTAGTCTTCGCTTTATTTGAAATCCTCCTGCAATATGTATCTGAATACGTAAGTGTAGTATCCCAGTAATAATATATATATATATATATATATACTCCCCCATAGGGTTGAGTTCTTTAGCGAATGAAGTAATCGCGTTGCCATTAGCGTTTATTGCAAGGCTCTTCATACATATGAATTGAGCTCTCGGTAGCCGTTAAGCGGATGTATGTAAACAATAATAATTGTGATTTATAACCGTTTAAAATTTAATTCACTGCTACTAGTTCCTCGTGGATAAGGGGTAGAGTCTCGGATTGGCGTTTGAGTCAACCGGGTTTCAATCCCAGCTACGGGAAGCTAGTATGTCTAGCCACACTGATAAGTTCTGATAGAACGAAACAGATCTGTCTGTGGATGACTATATATATATATATATATATATACTCTGAACCTTGTGTACAAGTTCACCTATCTCGGAAGCAGTGTCCCATCTACCGAAAATGACATCAACACGTGACTAGCATATTGAAATAAGACCTATCAGATAAAATAAAGCCCAGTTTTTCCCACGTAGCGGTCGTGTCAATATTACTGTATGGACGCACTACAAGGACGCTGAACAAGCGTATGGAGAGAAAGCTTGACGGCAATTGGATAAGAATACTGAATACTGTTTTGATCATGTTCTGGAGGCAGCATCGCAGAAAGCAGCAGCTGTACGGACAACTATCACCCATCTCGAAAACCATCAAAACTAGACGAGCAAGACATGGAAGACACTGCTGGAAAAGAAAGAACACGCTCGTAAGCGATATACTTCTATGGACCCCCTCACACGGACGAGCAAGCGTAGGGCGATGAGCACAAACCTATCTACAACAGCTTTACACTGATACGGGATGTAGCATGGAGGGTCGGCCGAAAGCAGTAGACGATCGGTACGAGTAGCGGGAGAGGGACAGGGAAATCCGAGTCAGCGACACACCATGATGATATATATATATATATATATATATATATATATTGTAAGTTAGTTCCCGTAAAAAGTGATGAGATTATTTATATTTGGTTCAGCCTAAGATCAGAGTGTAGTATCGGTGAAATCTTTGAACCAGCGTCGGTCACCTTACTACAGAATAAAGTATCCGTTACCGTGGAAATACCAACATGTGTTTTGTTTTTGTTTGTTTGTTTGTTTGTTTGTTTGTTGGTTATTTTTTTAACCTATAAGTTATACATTGCGCAGATGAAAACAATTATCATATCGATAAAACATTTCCTCAAAAAGAGAAAAAATAGACAATCAGTTTCATATTCATCTATAGGAAACTATTAAGAACATTTTTCATAGCGTGAAAAGCTAAATGAAAACAGTGTCAGTTAATGACTTACACAACAGTTTTTATTTACTAAGCTTTGCTCGTTCTTTTGGCGGGGGTTAGAACACGCCAACTACATCGTCGACAGAAGGATAAACTGTGACCTACTCCGAACCCAAGATCCTTCTCACTATAGGTTACGGTGGTCACCATCCAACAGTGCTCTCACTCACTGATGTGTCTTTAGTGCTTTTCTTGTATCGTGTCGTTAGGCCCGGTTCAGCTTAGGTTGATGGCGTGTTTGTCCTTCATGACTATTCTCCTTCTTTATCCATATAGTGTTTCCGATCACAGAAGGTAAGACGAAGGTTGCTAAAAGAGATCAATGGTAAGCTGAACAGAAAGACGGCTAGTAGTCACAAAAAGAATAATTCTTCAATAAAAAATAAATAAAAACAAAGTCTACTCAGGTGTCGTTTATTATATACAGTAGTTTTAACTTTTCTTGTTCTTGCTATAGGCACATGACAGGAAGACATTAGGAGGCTGGCAAAAGGTCTCCACTTCAGGAGATCTTTTTAAATGACGTATTCTCCAGCGGCAGGTGGATTAGGACATTGAGAGGTGAAAACAAACTGCTTATATCCATAGAGTCGGATAGAGGCGTTGAGTCTCTACGGTTCCAGGTGAGCATTGTCAGACGATAGCGGTTTCAAATCCTACCCAAGCCGGCCAGAGGTTTACTAGGTCAAAAACGTGGTGCGATAGACAACAACTATGGAAGGCAGTAATTACTGGGGATACGGTTACAAGACTCAGCATTCCTATCCGAGGTCGCAGTAAATCACCTGAAGAAGGCCAGAGGTGAAATTTGGCCGAAACGTAGTGAAAGAAGAAACAACACAAAAAAAACTAACAAGATGAGGACAAAAAGTCCGCAATAAATAAAAATTAATTCTCTGCTTATATCCAGTTCACTTGCTAACTGATGGGTAGATGTAGGGTCAGCACAGATTTTAGGGATTCCTATTAATGACGAAATAATTCTTTCCAAATTAGGGGTTAGAAATTTGTTCAATCCCTTTGTAAAAACTCCAACTTAGTCTATATTTCATCTAACCTGATCCTGGTCACTTTCAATCACGTGATATACTAATCATCAAAACAACCAACGTTAAGAAAAATATAATTTTCCAGGCTTTTCTTTTTTTTTTATGTACGTCATATTTCCCCTTTCCACCCGGCTGTCAAGTTGTCTTATCTACCCTGTTGACCTCTCCGCTTAAATGATACTATCACGATTTCAACTTTCACCAAAACAACTTCAGCACAATTGGTTATAAAGTGTTGACACTTTTTATATTCTGAAGTAGTTCGGTACTCTTCATTGATTCTGAACAGTATGCTAATCACTCAAAAAACCTGCATTTTAAGCCTTTTCACTTTATTATTTTCTCTCGATTAAGCCTTTCAATTGGAGGTGCCCGTGGTGTTATGGTTATCGTCGTAGGAAATGGACACGGCGATACGACTTCAAATACTGGACGAGACCGATTGCATTTCACATAGCACTAATACCCTGGGGAAAGGTATGAATCCAAATATTCTCCCTCCAGCTATGGGTAAATAGTAGACCAGACTAGGTTCTTCAGCCTTGTTGATGCAACTAGTCTAGGAAAAGTAAAACTCTGAATTCAAACCTGTTAAACTCCGCTTAAAAAAATTGACCTTGTGTCATATCCTGCCCGAGTGGAGGGGTTGGTAAATAGGATTAATCCTTTCAATTAATCCTCTCATGGCTTTGGTGTCATAAAACCACACACGCATACGTCCTGGTTATAACGCTAACTTGCATATGATAGTGAGGCTTCAGTTCTAAAGTGCTGGTGAGTGTGGAGTACCCCTTCTTTGCTATAACATTCGGATCCAATCTGACTGGCAGGTTCCCGTCAATAGGACAAATAGATATGTTTGAAAATTATTAGTACTGGATAAGAATACATGAAACTTTTTATAACTGTGTGCGAACAAATGATTATCATTAATTGGAACAATTACTTGAAACCATATCTAGGGCGCACTTAGCGTAATGGCTATCGTTACAGAGTCAGAGACCAGAGTTCAAGTCCTGTACTAAGCGGTTCATTTCGCACAAAGCAATAAGGCAAGGGTAGGCAATTTTTTTGGTGGGAGGGCCACATCATTAGGTTATGAATTATCAAATGAGCGCATCTTTTAAAATCAAAAGAATTTAGTCTCGATTCAAGTGCAAGTGTTTATTTTTTATTTATTTTTAGAGGCTTCCGCAAGGCGCAGTTTACCCACCCCTGCCCTAAGGAACGGCATGGCTCCACCCTTTCTTCTCTCAGTTATGGTTAGATGTATGGAGGACTCGATTCTTTAACTTTTGTTCGGCAACCAGTCTAGAAGATGAAAAACTCAGAATTTAAACTTGCTGTGCTATGTGTAAAAATTGACCTAGTGTTGCATTCTGTCCACTTGCAGAGTGGTTGGGTAAAAACATTCTTAAAGCTTTACAACTGTGTTTAAATTATTAGTATTAGATAGGAACACTTGAAATCATATAAATGGGAGACAAATTTTTGTATTAGATAGGAATACTTGATTTTATATAACTGTGTGCAAGTAAATGATTACGAATAGATTTTTTTAAGTTGCTTACATTTCCCACTATTACAAAGTAATCACCCATCTAGTTTGTGGGCTGTCTCATCATTGCTTAACTTGGGTGATCTTAGGGGAATTAAAACTTCTAGCATGACTTTGTAATATAATGGCCGAGGGATTTCGTTTTATATATCTTGCCTTTGGGTTTAGTTAGGCTGAGAACCTTTCGGCTCAGTGCATGGGTTAGTTAGGTGCAAACATGAGCGCAGGTGTTCACGCGCGTGCGGAGCGGAGCGGACGTGTTATTCAGAGATGTCACAATAAAAATACCAGATAGAGGATGTCACCAGGGATGTCAGTGTCGTCACGCACCGGAAGCGTAGGCTGAGATTTGAGAAAAGTCAGTTAGTTGAGATTGAGACCTGGGCGAGGCCAGACGAATTTGTGCGTTGCGGGTGCCGCACGTGTTGGGGGAAAGATGGAAACGTTAGTATAGAAAGATGGTATCTCTCTCCTTATATCGAAAAACCTTTTAACTAAAAGGTCATAAAAAATTTCGTACCTGAACTAAGAAGTCGTTAGTGTTTTTATGTTTCGGGATTCCTATGTTATCTACATGTGCGTTATGGACATTATGAACGTTTTGCGTACCGGTATGTATATGTCACATGTCACATATCTGTATCTGGCTATGTAACAACTTGACTGTGAAACATCTCACGGACAGAGTCATGGATCTAAAAAATTGTGAGTGTTACTGGCTTGTAGCTATTATTTGGGAACCCTTATTTAGTCTGACATATTGGTCAGAGGTTGATTACGCCACTCGATATTACTCACAAGTTACCCAACTTAGTACTTGTCAGCCTTATTCCTGCTTAACTTCTGTGAGATGTCGATAATGAATACTTTCATTGTGATTTGACAGTAATTGGGTGTTTAGCACCTTTTTTAAGAGTAAAGACAATGTCTTAGTCGGTATGTGGCTTTCCAAGGGAAATATTTTAAGGGGATAAAGTTGTATTGTGTATAATAACATTTCTTTTTCAAATTACTCAATCAGTAATTTCTATTCCTCTCTTATATATTGTTCCCAAGAAAGTTTTACAATCTTTAAAAAATTATTTGTGAGAAATTCATTAATGTTCTTTGCGGGATATCTAGTCTGAGATTTGTCCAAGTAAATGTATCAATATAGAAATAAATTGCTTCGCAACATGAAACAATCGTGTTTGAAAACAAAACAGAAACATTTGACAGGTGGATTTTCTTACTTGATGAATATCATAGAACAATATTGGCGATTGAAAATTATTGGAAATATCTCAAATGGTTCTCAGTGCTTGTTTGCTGAATACTTGATAAATGTAGCCTTGTGCCAACCTAAATCAGGTTCAACAAATATCCAACTTCGGGGCTGAAATTATCACGTCTTTTTCAATGGTGCCAGAACTCAAAATTTCGGATACCGACTTTAAAGGCACACAGGTCAGTCGTACTTTATAGATTGACGTACTTTTAAGATACCCTTATTAAGATACCCCTTTTCCCTCATCTATTGAGATGCGTATCTTTATTTTCGTATGTAGGTGCTTTTAAGTGTATATCCAAATTTTTGTATGCGTGTACATGAAAGTGTATATCTATATTATTGCATGTGTGCGCGCATGTAAGTGTATATCTGTATTTTTGCATGTGTGTGCGCATGTAAGTGTATATCAGTATTTTTACATGTGTGTGCGCATGTAAGTGTATATCTGTATTTTTGCATGTGTATACGCATGTAAGTGTATATCTGCATTTTTACATGTGTGTGCGCATGTAAGTGTATATCTTGTTTTTGCATGTGTGTGCGCATGTAAGTGTATATACAAATTTTTGGATGTGTGTGCGCATGTAAGTGTATATCTGTATTTTTACATGTGTGTGCGAATGTAAGTGTATATCTGTATCTTTGCATGTGTGCGCACATGTAAGTGTATATCTGTATTTTTACATGTGTGTGCGCATGTAATTTTATATCTGTATTTTTACATGTGTGTGCACAAGTAAGTGTATATCTGTATTTTTACATGTGTGTGCGTATGTAAGTGTATATCTGTATTTTTACATGTGTGTGTGCATGTAAGTCTATATCTGTATTTTTACATGTGTGTGCGCATGTAAGTGTATATCTGTATTTTTGCATGTGTGTGCGCATGTAAGTGCATATCTGTATTTTTACATGTATGCGCATGTAAGTGTATATCTGTATTTTTTCATGCGTGTGCGTATGTAAGGGTATTTCTGTATGTTTACAGGTGTGTGCGCACGTAAGTGTATATCTGTATTTTTACATGTGTGTGCGCACGTAAGTGTATATCTGTATTTTTACATGTGTGTGTGCACGTAAGTGTATATCTGTATTTTTACATGTGTGTGTGTATGTAAGTGTATATCTGTATTTTTACATGTGTGTGCGAATGTAAGTGTATATCTGTATTTTTACATGTGTGTGCGTATGTAAGTGTATATCTGTATTTTTACATGTGTGTGCGCATGTAAGTGTATATCTGTATTTTTACATGTGTGTGCGCATGTAAGTGTATATCTGTATTTTTACATGTGTGTGCGCTTGTAAGTGTATATCTGTATTTTTGCATGTGTGTGCGCATGTAAGTGTATATCTGTATTTTTACATGTGTGTGCGCATGTAAGTGTATATCTGTATTTTTACATGTGTGTGCGCATCTAAGTGTATATCTGTATTTTTACATGTGTGTGTATATAAGTGTATATCTGTATTTTTACATGTATGTGCGCACGTAAGTGTATATCTGTATTTTTACATGTGTGTGCGTATGTAAGTGTATATCTGTATTTTTACATGTGTGTGCGCATGTAAGTGTATATCTGTATTTTTGCATGTGTGTGGGTATTTAACTGTATATCTGTATTTTTACATTTGTGTGTGTATGTATGTGTATATCTGCATTTTTACATGTGTGTGAGTATGTATGTGTATATCTGTATTTTTTCATGTGTGTGCGCATGTAAGTGTATATCTGTATTTTTACATGTGTGTGCGCATGTAAGTGTATACCTGTATTTTTGCATGTGTGTGTGCATGTAAGTGTATATCTGTATTTTTCATGTGTGTGCGTATGTAAGTGTATTTCTGTATTTTTACAGGTGCGTGCGCACGTAAGTGTATATCTGTATTTTTACATGTGTGTGCGCATGTAAGTGTATATCTGTATTTTTACATGTGTGTGCGCATGTAAGTGTATATCTGTATTTTTACATGTGTGTGTGTATGTAAGTGTATATCTGTATTTTTGCATGTGTGTGCGTATGTAAATGTATATCTGTATTTTTACCGGTGTGTGCACATGTAACTGTATATCTGTATTTTTACATGTGTGTGTATGTAAGTGTATATCGGTATTTTTACATGTGTGCGCGTGTAAGTGTATATCTGTATTTTTACGTGTGTGCCCATGTAAGTGTATATCTATATTTTTACATGTGTGTGCGTATGTAAGTGTATATCTGTATTTTTACATTTGTGTGCGTATGTAAGTGTATATCTGTATTTTTACATCTGTGTGTGCATGTAAGTGTATATCTGTATTTTTACATATATGTGCGTATGTAAATGTATATCTGTATTTTTACATGTGTGTGCGCATGTAAGTGTATATATGTATATTTACATGTGTGTGCGTATGTAAGTGTATATCTGTATTTTTACATGTGTGTGCGCATGTAAGTGTATATCTGTATTTTTGCTCGTGTGAGCCCATGTAAGTGTATATCTGTATTTTTACATGTGTGTGCGCATGTAAGTCTATATCTGTATTTTTACATGTGTGTGCGTACTTAAGTGTATATCTGTATTTTTACATGTGTGTGCACATGTAAGTGCATATCTGTATTTTTACATGTGTGTGCGCATGTAAGGTTATATCTGTATTTTTACATGTGTGTGCGTATGTAAGTGGATATCTGTATTTTTACATGTGTGTGCGTATGTAAGTGGATATCTGTATTTTTACATGTGTGTGCGTACGTAAGTGTATATCTGTATTTTTACATGTGTGTGCGCATGTAAGGGTATATCTGTATTTTTACATGTGTGTGCGTATGTAAGTGTATATCGGTATTTTTACATGTGTGTGCGCATGTAAGTCTATATCTGTATTTTTACATGTGTGTGCGTACTTAAGTGTATATCTGTATTTTTACATGTGTGTGCACATGTAAGTGCATATCTGTATTTTTACATGTGTGCGCATGTAAGTGTATATCTGTATTTTTACATGTGTGTGCGCATGTAAGTGTATATCTGTATTTTTACATATGTGTGCATATGTAAGTGTATATCTGTATTTTTACATGTGTATGCATATGTAAGTGTTTATCTGTATTTTTACATTTGTGTGCGTATATAAGTGTATATCTGTATTTTTACATGTGTGTGCGTACGTAAGTGTATATCTGTATTTTTACATGTGTGTGCGTATGTAAGTGTATATCTGTATTTTTACATGTGTGTGTGTATGTAAGTGTATATCTGTATTTTTACATGTGTGTGCGTATGTAAGTGTATATCTGTATTTTTACATGTGTGTGCGCATGTAAGTGTATATCTGTATTTTTACATGTGTGTGCGCATGTAAGTGTATATCTGTATTTTTACATGTGTGGGCGCATGTAAGTGAATATCTGAATTTTTGCATGTGTGTGCGCATGTAAGTGTATATCTGTATTTTTACATGTGTGTGCGCATGTAAGTGTATATCTGTATTTTTACATGTGTGAGCGCATCTAAGTGTATATCTGTATTTTTACATGTGTGTGTATGTAAGTGTATATCTGTATTTTTACATGTATGTGCGCACGTAAGTGTATATCTGTATTTTTACATGTGTGTGCGTATGTAAGTGTATATCTGTATTTTTACATGTGTGTGCGCATGTAAGTTTATATCTGTATTTTTGCATGTGTGTGGGTATTTAACTGTATATCTGTATTTTTACAGGTGTGTGTGCATGTATGTGTATATCAGCATTTTTACATGTGTGTGCGTATGTATGTGTATATCTGTATTTTTACATGTGTGTGCGCATCTAAGTGTATATCTGTATTTTTACATGTGTGTGTGTATGTAAATGTATATCTGTATTTTTACATGTGTGTGCGTATGTAAGTGTATATCTGTATTTTTGCATGTGTGTGCGTATGTAAGTGTATATCTGTATTTTTACCGGTGTGTGCGCATGTAAGTGTATATCTGTATTTTTGCCTGTGTGTGCACATGTAAGTGTATATCTGTATTTTTGCATGTGTTTGCGCATGTAAGTGTATATCTGTATTTTTACTTGTGTGTGCATATGTAAGTGCATATCTGTATTTTTACATGTGTGTGTGCACGTAAGTGTATATCTGTATTTTTACATGTATGTGTGCATGTAAGTGTATATCTGTATTTTTACATGTGTGTGCGCACGTAAGTGTATATCTGTATTTTTACATGTGTGTGTATGTAAGTGTATATCTGTATTTTTACATGTGTGTGCGAATGTATGTGTATATCTGTATTTTTACATGTGTGTGCGTACGTAAGTGCATATCTGTATTTTTACATTTGTGTGCGTATGTAAGTCTATATCTGTATTTTTACATTTGTGTGCGTATGTAAGTGTATATCTGTATTTTTACATCTGTGTGCGCATGTAAGTGTATATCTGTATTTTTACATATATGTGCGTATGTAAATGTATATCTGTATTTTTACATGTGTGTGCGCATGTAAGTGTATATCTGTATTTTTACATACGTGTGCGTATGTAAGTGTATATCTGTATTTTTACATGTGTGTGCGCATGTAAGTGTATATCTGTATTTTTGCTCGTGTGAGCGCATGTAAATTTATATCTGTATTTTTACATGTGTGTGCGTATGTAAGTGTATATCTGTATTTTTACATGTGTGTGCGCATGTAAGTGTATATCTGTATTTTTACATGTGTGTGCACATGTAAGTTTATATCTGTATTTTTACATGTGTGCGCATGTAAGTGTATATCTGTATTTTTACATGTGTGTGCGCATGTAAGGGTATATCTGTATTTTTACATGTGTGTGCGTTTGTAAGTGGATATCTGTATTTTTACATGTGTGTGCGTACGTAAGTGTATATCTTTATTTTTACATGTATGCGCATGTAAGGTTATATCTTTATTTTTGCATGTGTGTGCGTATGTAAGTGTATATTTGTATTTTTACATGTGTGTGCGCATGTAAGTGTATATCTGTATTTTTACATGTGTGTGCGCATGTAAGTGTATATATGTATTTTTCACGTATGTGCGTATGTAAGTGTATATCTGTATTTTTACATATGTGTGCATATGTAAGTGTATATCTGTATTTTTACATGTGCGTGCGCATGTAAGTGTATATCTGTATTTTTACATTTGTGTGTGTATGTAAGTGTATATTTGTATTTTTACATGTGTGTGCGTATCTAAGTGTATATCTGTATTTTTACATGTGTGTGCGTATGTAAGTATATATCTGTATTTTTACATGAGTGTGCGCATGTAAGTGTAAATCTGTATTTTTGCATGTGTGTGCGTATGTTTAGTGTATATCTGTATTTTTACATGTGTGTGCGCATGTAAGTATATATCTGTATTTTTGCATGTGTGGGCGCATGTAAGTGTATATCTTTATTTTTGCATGTATGTGCGCATGTAAGTTTATATTTGTATTTTTACATGTGTGTGCGTATGTAAGTGTATATCTGTAATTTTACATGTGTTTGCGTATGTAAGTGTATATCTGTATTTTTGCATGTGTGTGCGCACGTAAGTGTATATCTGTATTTTTACATGTGTGTGCGTATGTAAGTGTATATCTGTATTTTTACATGTGTGTGCGTTTGTAAGTGTATATCTGTATTTTTACATGTGTGTGCGTATGTAAGTGTATATCTGTATTTTTACATGTCTGTGCGCATGTAAGTGTATATCTCTATTTTGGCATGTGTGTGTGCATGTAAGTGTATATCTGTATTTTTGCATGTGTGTGAGCATGTAAGTGTATATCTGTATTTTGGCATGTGTGTGCACCTGTATGAGTAAAGCAATATTCTTGTATACGTGTGCATATAAGATTGCATCTGTGTTTTTATGCGCATGGAAGTTTATGTCTGTAATTTTTCAATGGCGTGCATGTAAGTGTATAGCTATATTCTTGTAGATGTGTGTATATACATGTATATCTGTATTTTTCGCATGTGCGTGTGCAGTTAAATGTATATCTGTATTTTTGCATGTACAAGCTTTAAGATTATATATATATATATTCGTGTATATTTGTGCAAATAAGTCTATACACATATTTTTTCATGTATGAGCCTGTAGGTGTATAATTGTATTTTTGCCGATGCGTGTTTGTAAGTGCATACCTATATTCTTCCATATGTGTGCATATAAGAGTATATCTCTATTTTTGCATGTGTGCCCTTTTAAATCTATATTTTTTATGTGTTTGCATGTCTTTTTGTCTGGGTTTTAGGGTATATCAACCTTTGTAGGTTATATGATGGCAAATCCATTTTTATACAATTAAACAGTTCTATTTCAAACAATTCGGTTCAGTATAAGTACACAATTTAATTATCAAAACCATTTCTATTTTAAGCTATTCAGTTTTGTCAGTTCTAATTCAAACAATTCCATTTAGTATAAGTATAGTTTTTGTTTACACGCAGTTAAATGTTAACTGTTTTATTTCAAACAATTCAGTTTATTATACCCAAACAGTGCCATTTCAAGCAATTCAGTTTATCATAAGTACACAGTTTTAATGTCAAAACAGTTCTATTTCAAGCAATTTAGTATGGCATAAGTATACAGTTTAGTTCAATTTGACCCATAGATAGTACCCAATCAGGTGCTATCACCCCGGGCCAAAGTGGACTTGGGAACGATAGCAATGAAGGGGTACTCAACATTCTTCAAATCTCCAGTATTATTTGAACCTACTCATCAGATTGTTTAGTCTCATATCTAGGACACTTGGGGGGAGGGTCTTAACCCTCTACAAAGAAACAGTCGGTGTATTCTGCAGCTGCCCCCACCAGCCGACTAGGCAATTGCATGTGAGTATACATCTGTCTTTCAGCAAATCTGTTCATATAAATGTATATCTGTATTTTTGCGCTCCGGGTAGAATTTTCGCCAATGGTCCGGGAGACCGGGGTTCAATCCCTAGTCGTGTCATATATGGCTCACTGATAAATAAGGCCCCATATGTCACATTTACAGGCTGATTTCTAACAGGCTGCTTTCTTTTATCGTCAGCTTATGTATATCTTATCTGAAAAATATTCAAATTGTGCAAAAATTCATAAATGTTTTTTCCAGAAAATTAATAAAATAATAAAATACTTAAGGCAAACAAACAAATATTAATAAAAAAATATGCAGTAATACAAAAACGTAAGTAAAAGGAACTTAACATTTTCTCTTTAAAATGGATTTTCTTTGCCTTTTTTAAAAAACATTTCACAGTATTCTTTCGAACTTCATTAGATGAATTTTTTTGTTTATTGTCGTAAAATATATTTACAACAATTTTTATTGCAAATATAAGTCCTTTTTCAATGTGTTTTTCACATGTAAAACTATATTTTGGAGAATATATTCCCAAAACTTGTTCTGCAGACACTCTTGTTGTGAATTCATGACTTTTTTTTTTACAATAAATTGATCTGCGTATTCAAGTATAACAAAACAAGCACAAACAAACTCCGCCATTTGTCTAGATAGAACAGTGAGACCTCCTCGAGAAAGTAAGTCAAAGTATTCCTTATCTGTAGCCTTATCCCTATTATTGTCTACTATGATCAGGAAACACATTTCACAGTGAAAATGTGAAATTAATTTTTTTGTGATATATCCAGAAATTGTATATGCTACTTCTTTGCTGTCTGGTGACAAGAAGAGCTTATTTATTTCTGATTCAGACTGAGCCAAAATGTTAAGTATTTTGTCATTCTTTTTAACAAGCTTTAGGTTTTCCTCCCAAAAGTTGATGTTTTGTTTTAAAAAGGACGGACAGGTCACTATTCTCTCAGGACTCAATACTTCTTGAAGACTCACCAAAAATCTACCACCACTCATCAGGCGATATTAGGAAAATCTATTTTCAAGAGGGTCACTTTGAAACCTACGGGTGAAAATAAACTCATACCCTTCATCTAAAAGTTCTTGCATAAGCATAGCCTGTACTCTCAAAGTTATAACAAAAGCTTTGGAAGTTTGCTTAGTCAGACAAAAATCTGAAATTTGGTACCCAAGACTCAATTCAATCAGATAAACTTTTGTAGAAATCAATTTTTCCATCATTTAAAATGGCTGCATTGTTCAAATATTAGGTGTGAGCTTTTTTCTTGAATTTGCTATTGTCCACCAGCAGGATATCAATCTAAGGAAGTTTGACATGTCAGCTCGATCAGGAAAAATAGCTCTCACAAGCAGCAATAGTTGTCTCATGAAAAATGGCAACAGGTAAATTAACATGTTGTTTATTGTCACTAGGATGCAATGCTTTTAATGTTAGCATTTAGAGCATTATCTTTGTTAAATACTTTGTGTAAGTTAGACCAAGCTATATATCCCTCTTAAGAGGAAACAGAAATAGTTGAGATCTCAAATGTAAAAGCAGGAAATACAAATTTCTTTTTGTTCAGTAAACTATTACGGATATTTTTAATAAATGAACAGAATCAAAAAACAGAAATAATTTTGGTGGAGGATTAGGAAGAGTTATATAATGTGTTTTGTCCCCCACAAATTTATCAAGTAAAATGTTAAAGGAATTCACATTGGCTAATCGATTGTCTGCAACAACAGACCTTATAAAAAATCCAGAATTTATCAGTAGAAAAATACATTTTAGGATTTCCTGAGAAAGCCACCTACCATTTACTGATACTTCAGGACAGGCTTTAATAACTGACGGTACTGTATTCTTTTTAGACCAGTAATCATAAATACCATTATTCCTTTATAAAGCTCGTCATTTTCGTTTGCACCAGTATACTCCCCACCAGGAAATTGTGTTCACTTTGAAGGTACATTTCATCAACTAATAAAACACAGTCCTGAGAAAGATGACCTTTTTCCAAGAGTGATTTTACTGCTGTAATTGATCCCACACCACCACTTTGAACTTTAACTAATAAAGAAAAAGATGGTAATGGAAATGTCTCTAGAAGTAATTTATAAACATTGCCCTGATGTATAGCGCAGTAGTAAAGCATAACGTATTAGGTCTGCAGAAAATGGAGGACAACCTTTTGGTTTATAATGTTGTCTTTTTTGTAACTTATTTAAAATCGAGTATGGGTCTTCTTCCACTATGTTTTTGATGGAGGTTGGAAAATTTTCTAACATGCTAAATTTTGTAAGTTTAGCATTATTTCCATGTATAAACCATTGTGGTAATGGTATAGGGTTTCCATAAGATTGGAGCTGGGCATGAACGTTTCAGTCTATACGAATACATTCTTTTATAGATGGAAATGTGTTTCAATGTCAAAGACTATTCTATAAATTAGAATATAACTTCATGTTTTTTAAATTCAAAACCAGAGGGACAACATTTCGCAGTCAATTGGGTAAAATCCGTTATAGTTGAAAGAAAATCTTGTAATTTATCTTTTTCAATCCGTTATTGCTTTGGGGGTTTTCTAAAATCTGTTTGAGTCAGCAAAAGAGATGGTTTTATTAATTTTTCTGAATGTATTGTTGGTATTGGTTGTAAATTCCAATTCAATTTGTTTCTCTTATCTTTCAGAATATATTCATCCTCAAAATGTTTGATACAAAGAACTGAATTTTTCGTAGGAAACCAATTATTTCGATTAACAAATTTTATCCCTTTTTCAATAAGATCGGATTTTCCAAGAGGAAAAGAAAATGTGGAGACTTTTTCACTGTTAGTATCACATCCACTAGAACAGCCAAATGCCACACATTTGTTAACCATTTTTGTTAAACAAAAATATCACAAAAATACTTTAAAATTCAATATCTAAATGCAATTAATGCGTAAGTAAAAATATGTAATATGGAATTTCAAAAACAAAACATCGCTTACGCAATTGAAAATCATTCAAGCGAGATAACTCTTGACTGCTAATTATTTATTGTTTTGATTTTTAAAACAAAACTGTAAACACGCATTTTAGTGTTGAAAAGATGCTTAGAAATTAAAAGAGGTTCTGATAAATTCTATTGAAATTTATAAATCATTTATTTACG
This sequence comes from Sepioteuthis lessoniana, assembly GCA_963585895.1. NCBI lineage: Eukaryota > Metazoa > Mollusca > Cephalopoda > Myopsida > Loliginidae > Sepioteuthis > Sepioteuthis lessoniana. Next base: position 72,839,609 of record OY757925.1, on the reverse strand, counting down.
TTCAAAAAAGTTAATTCTCAAAGTTACGCCCCTTTTTAAATTTTTAATTACCTAATCGGTCAATCTATTGATTGTTTTTAGTTTCAATTTCAATCGGCCTGTTACAAATCGGCCTTCAATGTGACATACGAGGCCATATTTATCAGTGGGCCATGACTCAAAAATGTATTTGATGCTGCTTTGCTTAACACTCAGCATTATAAGGTACGGATTAGGGGTAAAATAGAACAATCTAGGGGAAAAATTGCGTCCTTCCCTACATCTCGGTGTAGTAGCTAACGAAAAGGGAGCCATCAGATCACCCTCGACTATGGTCGCCAACTTTACTTATAGAGCTGTATTTTGGCATGTGGGTACATGTAAGTGTACTTTTACATGTGAGAGTTTGTAAGTGTATATCTGTATTTTTGCTTGTGTGTTCATATATGTGTTTATCAGTATTTTTGTGTGCATACATGTAAGTGTATATCTGTATTTTTCTATATGCGTGCTTGTAAGTGTATATCTGTATTTTGGTCAAAATAACATCTCTTTTCAATATGGTCATAATGTTCAGACTATGTTTACCAATGAACTTCTTCATAATTATCAACACGCACATTTATAGAGAGCAAATAGTGATCACAATTTGGCGGTGGGTGATGCGGATTAATCATGGTGACAGCAATATAACCGACAAGTCTCGTCAAATAAAGCAGTCAACCCATGAAAGGAAAACCGTTCCGACCAGTTCATCCGCAAAAATCTGACCAGTGAAATGTGGACAACAAGAACATTAAACAGAAAACGAGACTGTCATAGCTGCTATAAAAAACGCCGGTGCTGTAAAAATCTGCACTACGTTTTCACTAGTACCATGTGCAGTCTCTTTTTTACACGTGGAGATTGGAGCTGAAAACTTACTCTATCCAATGAGGTTATTGTGCTCTCAGTATCTCTTACAGAATATGGAATCGAGTTCAAATCCTAGATGAAACCGTTTGCATTTCACTTCACGCTAATGCCATTGGCAAAGGCATAAACCCACATGTTTCTTTTCGTAGCCATGGCTAAATACCAGGGCTGACTGTGTTCTTTTGCGTTGGTTAGTGGACGAGTATATGAGTAAGAAAACCAGCTGTACTCCGCTTTAAAATTGACCATCTGTCGCATCCTGCTCGTGGTGGAGAAGTTGGTTAAATGCATACCTTTCTCCGGTGGGTGTAATCAGTGTGCGGTTAAGTGGTCCAATGAAAATGGATAAAAAGTTAGGGAGGCAGTAGCAAAGGCAGTATTAATAGATAGATCGATTGATTGATTTTAACTTTATATCAAACAGTTTGGGTTTGTTATATCTAGAAGTTAGGGAATCGCGTTCAGTGTATGCATTTATCAGTACCTCCGTCTGCGCTGGTAGCAACACGAGCTCATTTTTCAAGCGGAATTGAACAGGTTTGGATTTAGAGTTTTCCTTCTCCTAGACAGGTTGCCATACAAAAGTTAAAGAGTACAGTCTGCCTTACTATTTACCCACACCTGGAGGGAGAATAGTTGGATTCATATCTTTCCCAGGGCCAATAGCGGTATGGGAAATGTAAACAACCTCGTCAAGGATTTGAACTCGTGTCACCGTGTCCATTTCCAACGACGATGACCATCACACTACGAGAACCTCCTTTTTTACCAACCCCTCCGCACGAGCTGGATACGACACAAGGTCAATTTCTAAGCGGATTTTTAAAGGGTTGAATTCTGGGTTTTTCTTCTCCTAGACTGGTTGCCATAACAAGGCCAAAGATCCCAATCTGCTCAACTATTTTACCCATAGCTGAAAAGAGAATAATTGGATTTTTTCATTTTCCAAGAGTATTAGTGCTATGTGATATGCCTCCTCCAGGGTTTGAACTCGGTTCAAAATGTTTATTTAAAATGACGATATCTGTTACACTACGAGTGTTTATATTTACATTTTTTATGTAGCGGTTTCTCTAGAGTTTTTTTTTTTTTTTGCTGTTTTTTTTTTCTTTTATACACGGCTAAATAAAATGCAAAAAATATTTAAACAAATTTATTTCACTCTAGCCTTAGAGAGCGACCAGTCTACGAAAAGAATAATACTGAATTTAAATACAGGAACGGGACTTCTTAATGCAGATCCTTAACGTTAACCTGGTTAAATGCAAGTGTCAGGTTATACCATTCTCCAATCTTCTTTTTGACAAGTATAATGACTTAGAGTGACAGGAGAATTGCTGCATGGGCAATTGCTGGTCTTTCATACTATCTTTAAATTACAATTATTAGATTTTTATGCCTTCTTGAATATCTCTTCTTTTTATGACCTTCTCATATCAACCTTTGAAAAAAGAATATTTTCACAGAACACGCGCATTATTCATACAATATCTATTAACAGATTAAATTCTATTTCATCATTCATCCGAGAGTTCCCAAAAATTGTCTCTTAAATATTTTTTTTTTGGCATTAATTTCTGAAATCATCTTACGACTTGTTTTATTACTATTTTTGATTTTTTTTTCGGTAATTTGTCACCAAAAAAAAAGCATATTCCCAAATAAGAAAAATAAATTATCAAGGAATGTATCCAGATTCACCAAGAAAGCTACTGAATATCCAAATTGATTTTTTGGTTGGGTTTCTTTATTTAATGGCAAATCAATCTTGATGGGTTATTTGCTGCCAACGCTATACTTGAAGAAAAACAGCTGTGATACTATTCAACGCATTGCTGTGAAGATAAGGGTGCACCAAATTAATGGATAATGGTAATTTTTAGCATGTAGTTATATGGTATCAAGGAGGCACTTTTGGGGTGTAGAAAATGGATACGGCGATTTGGGTTCATATTATGGACCAGGTTGTTTGCATTTTACATTTTACATACTTTTGGGAAAGATATGCAGCCAGCTATTCTCCCTCCATCTATGGGTAAATTGTATGGAAGATTGAGCCCTTCAACCTTGGTACAACGAACAGGTTAGATGGAAAAAAATCTGAATTCAAACCTGTTAAACTCCGCTTAAAAATTGACCTTGTATCGTATCCTCTGGCTGTGGCAGGATTAGCCAGATACATATATGGTATCAAGTATTACTGGTTAATAAAATATAATTTGTTCACAGTTATATGGTTTCAAGTATTTCTGAGATAATTAATCTTTTTGACCTACAGATGGTATTCTCACTGGTACTATCACACTGGATGGTGCCCGTGGTGTAATGGTTATCATCGTAGGAAATGCACACGGCGATACGAGTTCAAATCCTGGACGAAGCTGATTGCATTTCACATAGCACTAATACCCTTGGGAAAGGTATGAATCTAATTATTCTCCCTCCAGCTATGGGTAAATAGTAGGACAAACCAGCTTCTTCAGCCTTGGTGAGGCAACTAGTCTAGGGGAAGGAAAACTCTGAATTCAAACCTGTTAAACTCAGTTTAAAAATTGACTTTGTGTCATATCCTGCCCGAGCGGAGGGGTTAGTAAATATGGGCACTATCACACTGGATCAGAGTGGACCTGGGAGTAATGACAATGAAGGATAGATTTCGCACTCCCCAGATTTTCAGAAATAGAGCCTCAGCATTCCATGCTGTTTAATGTCATTCGTATGACAATCTTTTGTGTTGCAGAGGTTTTACCTTACTGCAAGAGATAGAGTCTATGTATTCTAAGCCTCATCCACAGAGCGAGTGTACATTACTTTGTTAGTACAGCATTTAATAAATTTGTATCCTCCTCTTGCGATGATATCATCCCTTTTGCTTATTCGTAATTCAAGAACTATTTCTTTAAGGTGAGACAACCGTGAACTGAAATTTTTGTTGTTATATTTCCCCTTTTTTTTTTCTCTCTCTCTCAGATCACTTGGGTATTTGACGAATGCCATGTAACGAACTAACCAATATAAAATCTGAAACAGCCAATTACCTAACCATTCTAGAAATCGATGTCTCGTTGAGATGGGTAATCATGACAAGTATCCAAGTTCTTTTCACCTAGCAAGTTTTCAGAACAGATATTTATTTCTTTAGCTGGATATTTTGACTCTCGTAGACGCATCACGCGAAAAAGTTTAATTTCACACCTGAATATATCATAAAAACTGTATGAAAATACCTATTTTCCTCTTCGATCGCGGCTTCCAATAGACTTAATTTGTACCTTATATTAAATTTGTTTCGAGGAATTTAAGAAAAGAGTAGAACTGCCAAAACAGGTCTTACTTGAGGTTCCTTAAGGTTTTGTTTAAAAAAATCAATAAATTTCCTGTTTATTTCTGTGCATTACAAATACTAAAAAATAAACTTCCCTTTCTAACAAGAAATATTTATGTGTTTAGCCTTAAAAAGAAAAAAAATGAAAGTTTTCTCCTATTAATTAAAAGGAATAATGTTTTTGATGCTCTTGGTATGCAACAAAAACTTTTGGAAGTTTACAAGTACGTTTGATTTTATATAATTTTATCCCCAATATAAAGATTTACAAAGAATATCTAACTTTCGAAGTTAACTTGCATTTATCATGTATCATCATCATCATTGTCATCATGACGTGCTTGCACAAATTTCCCAGTCGCTCTCTCACCATTCGTTTCTATTGTTCATCGCATTCAGCAGGTCCTCTAGACTACATCCAGTGTCCGTACGGAACTGTTGTAGATAGGTTCCAGCTGGTCATCCAACACTTGCTCCTCCGTGTGATGGGGGGTCCTCAAGAGAACATCTCTAATGAGTTCGTCCTTACTCCCCCTGCAGGGGTCTGATTTGGATCGTTTTAGAGATGGGAAGTACAGCTGCTATTTCTGGGGATGTTGCTTCTAGGATTTGTTCAATATAGCTCGTACCATTTTTTTGTCATTGCTGTCAAGCTTTTTCTCTATACGCTTTGTCAAGCTAGTGAAGCATCCATATAGTAGTATGGGCACGACTGCTGTAACATACACGAGATAAATCGATGAATTCTCTGAACATGTGTATGTGTGTGATATCTAACCTACTTAGAAAGTTCTAAGGAAAAATCAGAATGGTTTTCAGAGAAATCGATCCACAACCTCTCAAATTCTAACAGTCCATCAAATCATCGAAGGAGTACGTGCAAAGAATCTCGAGACAGCACTGTTGTTCGATGATTTCTCTAAAGCATTTGATTCCATACACAGAAGAGATAGAGCAGATACTACTTGCATATATTTTCCCCAAAGATACAGTTACTGCTAAAAGGATGTCCTAGAAAAACACGAAAGCAATGGTTTGCTCACCTGATGGTAATACTAACTTCATTGAGATTATCACCAGAGCCTAGTAAAGAGATACATAAATGTCTATGATCTTATCTAGACTACATACATAGAACATCAATAGATCTAATAAAAGAAAATGGTTTCTCACTAAAAAAAAAAAAAAAAAAAAGATTAGAAGCAGATGATATCCAGCAGAAACAATGACTGACGCAGACTACGCAGATGATCAAGCATTTCTCACAAATACACTAGCTTAAGCAGAATACTCGCTACATAGCCTGAAGCAGAGAGCAGAAGGTATTGGCCTATACCTCAACACCAATAAAATAGAATCCATGATTTTTTTAAAACAGAGCCAAAAGTTGACCAGTTCACATACCTCGGCAGCAATCTCTCATCAACTGAAAGTGATGTCAATGTCGGCTAGGTGTACATTGGATTCAGCTTGGAGGATCTACTCGGAACGATGAAGGATAAGGAGAGATAGCAAGAAAGAGTTACGGAACTTGAGAAGAATACTTGTTATCAAAGAAACTATTATATTATTTCTTGCGAATTTTTCACACCAGCTTTAGCTGATCGTCCTTCTATGGAATCTGAGTGACAGCAAGTCTCTTTGGGTCTCCGGTATGATTATTATTACTTTTCTTATGGGGGTTCACACAAGCATTAGCTGCTGGTTTCTCACTGTATTTTGAGTGACAGCAAGTCTCCAGGACTAATCTCAGTATCCTGGCCGATCTTAATAATGCTGTTGTCTGGATGGTCTCTATTTGTCCTCTTATTTCTAAGTCTTCTAGTCTCTTTACCAATCCTTTGGAGATTGTTCCAAGTGCCCCAATTACAATTGGTATAACCGTCACCGAGCAAGGTTTAGATATTCATCCCTCTTTTCGTTTTCTTGTAATTTACTCTGTGATCTGCAGAGATGGCAACGTCCACTATTTGACAAGTTGTGCTTATTTTATTTTATTCTTTATCTTTATTTTCATAGATTTATTTATTTATTTTTTAGACTATCACTAGGTCTGGTTGTCTGGCCGAAATTAAGTGATCTGTTTGTATCTCAAAATCCCAGAGAAGTTTGGACGTCTCATTTTCCAAGACGGATTCCTACTTGTGCGTATGGCACTTGTTTGTATAGTCAAATTTCAATTTCATGCAAAATTCTCTGTGGATCATCTTCCCAATCTGTCCTGTCTAGTCTTATATTCTTTTTGAGCTAATTTGCTGCTTTCGCAAATATCATTATTATTATTATCATGTTACTCCCTAAGAGTTTTTCACGTCAGTGTTAGCTGATGGTCTTTTACTGGAGTTTGAGTGAAAGCGAATCTCCACAAGCCTCTATGACTCTTCTCTGTATTCTGGTCAGTACACCGACTTTAACTAATTTTTTAAGAAGTCAGAGAGTCAGCAAGTCTCCTCAAGTCTCTTGTGTTCTTCTAAGTTTTCTAACCTAATTTACTAGCTCTGTGGTCTGAATTTTTCAATTCTTCTTTTAATCTACTGTACATCAAGTTTCTTTTTCAGGTTCTCGAGGATTATTCCAATTCCACAACAACGATTGGTACCACGGTCACTTTGATGTTCCACAATTTTTCAGCTCTCTTGGAAGTTCCATGTATTTGGCTAGCTTTTCGCTTTCTCTCTTTTTCAATCCGTGGTCTGCTGCAACAGCAAAATCCATCATATGACAGATGCCTTTTTTCTTTTCTGGCAAATTGAAATTAGGTCTAATCTTCTTACCCGGATTCAGAGAAAAAAAAAGCATTAGGATTAGTAGTCGTAGTAGTTTTTCACACGTGTTTTAAGTGGTAGTCTTTCACTGGAGTCTGAGTGACAGTAAATCTCCTCAGGTCTCTAGGACTTACCTCAGTATTCTTCTTAATCTTAACAGTCCTGTTGTCTGGATGATCTCTATTCTTCTTCTGATTTTCAGTTCCTCTAAACTTTTTTCCAATATTTTGGGGAATGTTCAAGTCCAACAATGTGTACCACAGCTTTTTTAGTTTTCTTGAAAAGTCCAAGTATTCGTCTATCTTTTTGCTTTCTTTTGCTTTCACTCTGTGGTGTACCGAAACAGGAAAATCTACAAATCTTTTTTATTTTTTTTATTAGCACTAAGTTTGGTCTTCTAACTGGGGTAAGGTGATTCGTTTAAATCTCAAAATTCCAGAGAATTTTATGCATCTCATTCTCTCGGATGGATTCTGGTTTGTTCATACATCATTAGGTAGTATGGTCACATTTTAATCACTTGCACAATTCCCAGTGTTTCACCTTTCCCACCCAGTCGAATTTAAACTTTTGTTCTTTTTGTTTTAGTTAGCTGCGTTCGCTTATTATGTGATTCTCTGTTTCATCTATTTCTTTGCAAAACCAGCAATTTTTTATTCTGTTGTAAATTATCAGTTGTCACTTTTATGTAATTGATCCCTATGGTATTATATGACACTATGAGTTGGATATATGCACATATATGTATACACATGTGTGTGTGCACCCATACATGTGTGCGTGTGTGTGTATATATATATACGCCCACGCACATGTGTGTGCACACACATACACACACACACACCCACACACACATATACACACATATATATGTGGCAAGATGAGTTAGATTCGGCCTAAGTATCAAATTTCAAATGTTAGGAAAACCCATCAGCTAGATTAAGGAAATCTAGATAAGAAAATGTTTATACATATGGGCACGGATTTGGGTAAGTGTTAAGTACTTGTCAGGTACTAGTCAAAAACTTAAAAGGGTCTGAATTTAATGTCCCTGTATCGGAGACGGCCAGTCTAGGAAATGATTTTATGTCCAGTTTTTTTAAGAGAGAAATGGCTCCCAAAAAAGTTATGGGTTTATTCGTGGGTGTCCCATTAGCCGGAAATGATAATGAAATATTCTGTATATATACAGGTGCATTTTGGGTCCAAGCAGTCAGACTTAGTTTGGGTTCGAGGAAAGTTGATTAGGCCGGAACAAAGAAACAACGAACAGCGACATTACCAGCCGGACCCAGTTAGTTAAGATAATCTTTTGCCAGCCGAAACTCAAACTAGAATTAATTATCCCCAAAGTGTTACACGTTCCCCATCCTCCCTTGACATTTTAACCACAAGTTGTTTTGTTTTTGTTTTTTTCTCTGTGAACCTGCTTCTCGCTTGATCCGGCTCCACATAAGTTCTCGACGGGGACTTAGTAACTTATGCAACGAGTTGCAGAAGCGGGTATTATCACAATTTTTTTGCGTAGCTATTATAAATAAGGATGCCATAATCAGTTTCTTTCTTGAGGTTTTCCTTCCTTAGCCACGTTCGTGTTTTCTTGTTTGCTATTTTGCCAGTTTCTCGCTTCAACTATCCATACAGTTGTTTTTCTTTCCATTTTTGTTTCCTCGTTTTTGTTGTTTTTTTCTGTTTGTGGTCAGGTTGCCAGGACTTTTCTCAGTATTCTGACCGATCTTAATAATGCCAAAGTCTGGATTATCTACACTCGTCCTCTGATTTCTAAATCCTCCAGTCCCTTTGCCAAACTTTTGGTTATAGTTCAAAGCGCATCAGTTATAATTGGTATCACTGTCGCTTTCGTGTTCCATATTTTCTTTTTTTTTTAGTTTTCTGGAAAAGTTTTAATACTTATCTCTCTTTTCGTTTTCTTTGATTTTCACTCAGTGATCTCCTTTGACGGGAAGTCCACTATTTGGCAGGTTTTGTTGTTATTGTTGTTGTTATCATTGGTCTGGATTCTGGCCGCGATTAGATCTATTTGCATTTCAAAATACCAGAGAATTTTGTGCGTTTCATTCTTCAGGCCAGATTCTGGGTTGTTCATATACCATTTGTTTGTATGGTCAACTTTCTATTTCTTTCACAATTGCCAATGAATCACCTAATTTGAGTATGAATTATTATTTTTAGATTGGAATACTGCAAACCGAATAGCGCCCTTCCCTACACTTCTGTGTCGCAGCTATTGAAAAGGGAACCTTCGGGTCTCCCTCGACTACGGTCGCCAACTTTACTTATATAACAGTGTGCAAATTATTTGTATATAATTTCAGCATGAAATAATCCATGAAATGTTGATAGGCCATTAAAAAAAAGAAGACTTTACGTATTTCTTTATTAGCCTGTACAAGGTATCTATGTATTTATTTACTTGCAAATCAAGGGTGGACAATCTTTTGGGTGGGAGGGCTGCATCACTAGGTTATGAATTATCAAAGGGTTGCTATATTTGTATATGCCTCCTACCAGACAGGACTTGACACAAGGTCAATGACTCGAAGGTCAATTATAGTTGGGATTAAGGGAGGGAAGGTCAGGTACGTGCCAAAGCTCGAGCCCTGCTTGACTATGCTGGTCATCGGCCCACTTAGCACAATGTGGGCCTGATGAGCCCAGCTGGTCATAGACCCAAATCTGGGTCCAGGCACTTATGCCTGACTATAGCTTAAACTTGACAGCAATGTCCATTGATATACCAGGGTCACAAAGGTGTCAATGATGCAGCTGCCCCCTCCCCCCGAATGTGGCCCAGCCGAAGCCGGGGGCCTTTCGACCTCAAGTCTACCATTTAACATTGACCGTTCGGCACGGACGCCAGACAGTCCGCTGAAAAGCCTCTGCGCGAATTATCAAAGGGTCGCATCATTGAAAATTTTAAAAATTTAGTCTCGATTCAAGGGCAAGTATTTATTTTCATTTTTAGAGGCTCCCGCGGGCCGCATAGAACAGTACAGAAGGCCGCAGTTTGTCCACCCCTGCTGTAAATGATACTTCTATTTAGGAAAGAGTGAAGGATTCTAATCTGCATTTCATAGTTATCTACTTTATATCAAGAATCAGTATGATTAATTATAATGACATTGAACATAGTTATCTTCGAATTCGTTTATGGAATAACGTCCGTTTGGAGGTGCCCGTGATCTAATGGTTATCGTCGCAGGAATTGGACACGGCGACACGAGTTCAAACCCTAGACGAGTCTGATTGCATTTCACATAGCACTAATATCCTTGGGAAAGGTATGAATCCAATTATTCTCCCAGCTATGGGTAAATAGTAGGGAAAACCGGATTCTTCAGCCTTGGCGAGGCAACTAGTCTAGGAGAAGGAAAACTCTGAATTCAAACCTGTTAAACTCCGCTTAAAAAATTGACCTTGTGTCATATCCTGCCCGAGCGGAGAGGTTGGGTAAATATGATAACGTCCGTTTCCTTTTGGCCCAGTCGGCTGGGATTGTAGAATACACCGACTGCTTTTCTGCAGAGGGATAAGACTCCCCAACGAGTGTCCTAGATATGACACTAAACAATCTGATGGTAAGGCTTCAGTAATAGTGAAGCTTTAGGGAACGCTGAATACTCTTTCATTGCCATCGCTCCCAAGTTCACTCTAGCCTGGAGTGATAGCACCTGACAGGGTCCTACCTATGGGTCAAATAGAACTAAACAGTAATTAATTATGCTAAACTGAATTGTTTGAAATGAACTGTCTTTCCATTTAACTCTGTAAACAAAAACTGTGTACTTATGTTAAACTGAATTATTTAGAATAGAAGTGTTTGGACGTTTAACTGTGTGTAAACAAAACTGTACTTATACTAAAATGAATTGTTTGAAACTTTTATCAAAATGAGTAAAATTCAGTGTTAAATGACCCGAAAAAAAACAACCGACCAACCGTTTCTTTTCAGATTATTTGTGGGGCTGATTAGTCCAAATCAACAAACCAATCTTGAATTAAGGGGGAAATATGGTACCACATCTCGGCAAGGAATGGAATAAATCAATGCTCCTAACACTTATGGGACTAAGTACTATCGTAGCAGAGACAGACTAAAAGACAGGCCGCGGAGGGTTGAATTCATTAATTGATTGAATGACTAAAAGGCATGTCAACCTCTGTAGGATTATTCTTTGCATTAGGAATCATTTCATTTACATTTTTCTGAAGTAGTTTGTTTCTTCAGCGTTTTTTGCATACAGTTTTATCAAATTGTTAGTTTGGTCGGTTCTTTTCTTTGTTTAATGATATATCAACTTTCGTGGGTAATTTAATGCCATCTTTCTGGGAGAACGGCATTTTATTCAATCCATAATTGGGTTGATAAAGGGGATTTATGCCTTTTTCAAGGTTATTAGTCCTAGGATACAATCCAACACTTTAGCCATTACGCCTCAATATGGAGTATTTCTATTTGATACAAATAATTTTCAGACATCTGCATAATTCCTAGAATTCTGATCTAATACAAATAATTTGCATACAATTGTATGGTTTGAATTATTCCTTTATAAAGTTTTGTATACAGTTTTATGGTTTTAACTATTCCTATTTAATACAAATAATTTGAACGCAATTACCTGATTTCAAGCTTTCCTCTTTAAAACAAATAATTTGCTCACAGTTATATAGTTTGAAGTACTCCTATCTAATACAAATGATTTGTTCCCAATTGTATGGTTCCATGTATTCCAATCTAATAGAAATAACTTATACTCACTTATACGGTTTCAAATAATTGTCTGTATTTCATAATAGTCATTTATTTGCATACGGTTATATTTGGTTTCTTTGTTTAATGGCATATCAACCTTTGTAGGTTATTTAATGCCAAAGCTATTCTCCTAGAAGAACAGTAGTGGTGCTATTTAACCCATAGCTGGGAGGATAAAGGGGTTCATACCTTTCCCGAGGGTATTTGCCAGAAAGTGAACGTAATAGCGCGACTGGAGTACGAACTCGCATACTACGATTCCACAGTCCATCGCTTTAACCATTACATCATGAGGACACCCCACGGTTATATGGTTTCAAGTCTCTAACATCAATGATAATCCTTACTAAAAAAAAGTATCGCTTTATTCAACTATTACCAAAACAAATAATTCATATTTATATGGTTTCAAGTATTCCTATCTAAGATTAATAATTTCTAAACCGATCCTTTTGACCCATACATGGGGCCCTAAAGGGTTAACTTCATACTCACTAGATCTATGCCCAGTCGGCTGGGGCTGTAGAATTCACCGACTGCTTATCTGCTGAGGGGTGATACCCCCCCCCACAGCGAGTGTCCTATATATGACACTAAACAATCTGATGGTGAGGTTCCAGTAATGCTGGAGCTTTGGGAAGGCGGAGTACCCCTTCACTGCCATTGCTCCCAGGTACACTCTAGCCCGGAATGGTAGCACCTGGTAACTATCCTATCTATGGGTTAAATAGAACTAAACCGTGATTTGAATTTACTGTTTTTGGCATGTTTTTGACAAACTTTACATACATTTAAACTGCGTGCTTATGCTAAACTGAATTGTTTGAAATGGAACTGTTTTTAACTTTGAAACTGTACTTACACTAAACTGAATTGTTTAATATAGAACTTTTTTTTACATTTAACTATGTGTAAGCAAAATCTATACTTATACTAAACTGAATTAGCTGAATTAGAACTATTTGAATAAACTGAACAGCTTGAAATAGAAATGTTTTTGACATGTAAACTGTGTACTCATACGAAACTGAAATAGAACTGACTATTTGCATAAAAATGGATATGGCGTTGAATAACCTACAAAGGTTGATATGCCATAAAACCGAGGTGCCCATGGTGTAATGGTTATCGTCGTAGGAAATGCACACGGCGATACGAGTTCAAACCCTGGACGAGGCTGATTGCATTTCATATAGCACTAATATCCTTGGGAAAGGTATGAATCCAATTATTCTCCCTCCAGTAAATAGTAGGGCAGACTAGGTTCTTCAGCCTTGGTAAGGCAACTAGTCTAGAAGGAAAACTCTGAATTCAAACCTGTTAAACTCCGCTTAAAAAATGACCTTGTGTCATATCCTGCCCAAGCGGAGGGGTTGGTAAATATGGATATGACATAAAACCCAACCAACCAATCACTAGATCTCCAGGACTGCAGTTTAGTGTCATACCCACAAAAATCTTTTTGGGCTGGGGAATTAATGAACTGCCGGGTACACTGATAGCATATTTCAGGTCATGCCGACATTTCATTGCGAGTTGTATGTTTTACAGTCTAATTGATTATTTTTTTAAAATCGGTATTTACAGCCTCACTGAAATTATTATGCAAATCAAATAAACGTCAACAAGTCGAAAACTTGTCAGTCCTTTCGGTTGAGGGGGCTATAGAATATGCCAACTGCACCTCTGCAAAAGGGTGAACCCCCCCCCCCCCAATGAGTGTCATGGATAAGACACTAAACAATCTGATGGTGCGGCTCAAGTTCTAGGACTTTAAGGAATGTAGAGAACCACTTCATTGCGATTACTCCCAGATTCACTTTGTCAGGGTCCCACCAATGTCTCGAATAGAATTGTTCCTTCTCCTACTAGGGATTATTATTATCATTATTAAAAGGAATTATTAGTGTCAAATAGCAATACTTGAAATCATTTAACTGTGGGCAAATAATAAATAGTAATAACTGAAATCATTTAACTGTGGGCAAATAATAAATTGTAATAACTGAAACCAATTGAATCGTTTAGAATAATTACCAACAAACTATTCTCTGACAAATCATATATATATATATATATATATATATATGTGTGTGTGTGTGTGTGTGTGTGTGTGTGTGTGTGTGTGTATGTATGTAAATGGGATTTGGCATTAAATAACTCACAATGGTTGGTATGCCATAAAACACAACCAACCAAACAATCAGAATGTTCTGAACTAGTATTTGCCATATTTAAACTAATATTAGCTTCAAATTCAAGTAAAATCGGTCTTCCAAAGGAGGTTCTTTTGATTCTATAATACTTTGTTTAGACTCATCGATAACATCAGCTCATAAACGTATTTTAATGTTTGTTTGTTTTTTTGTTTTTTGTTTGTTTGTTTTTTTTACTTTTGTTTTGTTTGTTTTTTTTCTTGGGGGATGGGAGATTGCATCTAAAAACACTTTGATCTCTCTGTTTCGATCTAACCCTTTTGGAAACAGAATTCACTGAATTTTTTTGTATTATTTGTTTATTTTTTTTTTACTATCTATCTTTCTTTCTTTCTTTTTTTTTTCGTATAAATAAATTATGTTACCTGAAATTCTCTTAATCGAATAATAAATTTAATCAATTGAACTATCCCGCAAGGTAAAAAGTTCCCATCAGTAAGCAAGTAAAAAATTAACTTTTTTTTCAATAACAGATGCTGCCGTTTTTATCATTTTAACATAGAAAAATTGAATCTCGTTTCAGAAGAATTTTAACTTTTCCGATAACATTAGATTTACTTATTTATTTATTTCATTTATTATTTATTTTACATCTTATTACATATAACTGTTACACGAGTCCCCATATCTTGTTTCTGATTTTCCTCTATAAACCTACCCTGCACGCCACAAAATAGTTTCTCACCAACTCACAGACTTCCCTTTCCATGGTACTTGATTTTCTGAAACAAGACGTTTCATTCGTGTTGCTCAAAATTCCAAAGGCACAAAGTACTTTTATTAAGAATGATGATGAAGAAATCATCGAACCAGTAAAAAAGAAATGTAAATAGTCGTCACCAAAGGATAAGATGCGTTTATTCCCATTGAATTTTAGTTTGTGTCGTACCTCAACACTAACACATAATAGAGTTAATAACAGTGCAACCAATTTGACCCAATGGAACAACCGACTGCCAACAGTTCTTTGTCATCTCTCTTCTAAGCTCTTCTTGAATTATCGCCCTATTGGTGTTGTATATTGACCTCCGACCCGGCCAAACATGCCATTCCAAAGACGGCAGAAGTTGCATATTCCGTTGGCGTGGGCGAGCTTGGCTGACAATATGGGACAGGATTAAAATCCCACGGTACAGTCACGAACTGATGCACCGGAAGAGGGTGACCTGTGAACTGCCTGATAGTTATTTCCGCTCGATGATGATCAAAACATGCCATTCCAAAGACGGGGGAAGTTGCATATTCCGTTGGCCATTTATGGGAAGAGATTGAGTGGACGTTGAACTATTATTAAACTCAGTTCACAGGAAATTCAATCAGTTGGGGAGCAGATGAGTTGGAGATAAGATGCGGGAGAGAAAACCAGCACCCAGAGAGGCTGGGCCCCCAGGCCCCGGTTGAGCAGCCCAGGAGAACGGGAAAGAAACGCTGATGGCCATAAGAGTGGGGGTCAATATGTGGCAGTTCTGTTTGGTCTCCAACTTCCTCTCACACACAACCCTTTCAATAAAGTGAGAGGTATGTTTTTCTAAAGAACTGTTTCGCTCGTCTTTATTGTGTCGTTGTGTTATGCATACAGATGTATATGTATTATGTGGCTATACAATATTGTTGGGATTTACAATATGCTGACTCCGGCAGAAGAGTAAGACCCCCAATAAAAAAAAGGTGTCATGGGTATGACTCTAAGCTTTATTTGATTGTAAGGTTTCAGTTCTTAAAATCAAGAGAGTGTAAAGTACTTCTTCATTGCCATTACTCCCAGGTCCACTCAGATATGGAGTGGTAGTAACTGTTCCCTTCTATGGGTCAAATAGATATGCTTGAAAATTATTAGCTATCGGTAATAATACCTGAAACTATATAACTATCAAAATTATAACAGAACTGGAGTCCCGAGTTCAAATCCTGGACAAGATTGTCTACGTTTCATTTTGCGTTTGAGCCTTTAGGAAAAACGATAATGTATCTGTTCTTCCAGGAGAAGGAAAACTTTCATTTTAGATCGTCTTTACTCCATTTAAAATTTGATCTTAATTCGAATCCTGCTCGTGGTCGAAAAGTTGGGTAAATTCATAGTTTAGACCAGTAAAATACCACGAGGAATCTTTGGCATCTGACTATACAGTCAATTTTTTTAATGGTAAGTATTGTTATTTCTCATAATAAAAATAGATTTTTAATATCTCTGTTTCTATCTTTAATTTCGTTCCAAACATGGAGAGATCTTTCTACAGGGTCCTGCATCATCATCATCATGCCATCAAAGAGAACGGAAAGCACGGATTCTCTCTCTCTCTCTGTCTCTCTCTCTCTCTCTCTCTCTCTCTCTCTCTCTCTCTCTCTCTCTCTCAACCATCGCTCTTCGTAAGTTGTCAAGATAGTACACAATATTTGCACACAGCAAATGAATATAACCTTTTCTTAGTTAGCGAAAACTAGTGTGTCCATATGTAGGAGTCCATAGGAGAAGATCGCTTATGCGTGCCTCCTTACATTTTCTGCTCTATCTCGTGTGTGTTGTTCGTCTTACTTGGATTATTTGTGAAATGAGAGGTAGGTGGCCGTAAGCTGTAGTTTTTTAGGGAGTTGCTTCCCAGAATTGTTCAAAAGAGCACGTAGCTTCCTTCTAATTTCCAATTTCCTTCAAGCGTTTCATTCGAGTTCAAGTAGTGCAACTATACAATAGCACTCACACAGCTACAGCTTTGAAAAAATCCTATTTAATTTTTTCAGAGAGATCATATATCCATATGGTCAATATCCTGACAAAAGCAGTTTATGAATTATCTGTAGTCAAAATAAATCCTTCCATACAATCTTTTTCATATCTATGTCGAAACTGAGGCTCAGATCTATCGAAAGCACGACAGATGTCAATACAATTCACAATGCATTATAAGAATTAAATTCTTTTTTTTACAATCAATCATAGTATCTCACATGATAATACTGGAAAAATCAGGGGCCTCCAAAATTACATGTCACTGGGAACCGATTTCCGGAAAGATATTGTGTATAAGTCAAATGTTCTACTTCCTAATGCAAACCGTTCTGTGTTTACACGAAAAAAATGTAGCCAGCACCAACAGCAAGAAGGTCAGCACAAGTTATATATGTAAAACACTGTTTGCATCGCTTGTTGCATACATTGGTTTTAACCCTTCCCATTTGGCGCAAGTCAAGTGACACTTAAATATGCAACGCAGTCATAACCGTCAAGTCGTAAGTCAAGTCGTTTTTAGACGTCATACTCAAGGTCTCGTTTTAAGAGCGGTGGTAGACTGAGTTTGTGGATTGCTCTCTCGACTCTGACTTCTTTTTGGATCCTCGCCTTGAACCTCAGTCTAAGATCTCAAAAGATCCAGTTCATATTGATTCTGGTATCTTACCGGCGTAGGAGTTGTCTGGGTATGGTATTTGCTCTTACTTAATGTCAATTTCTCATCATCCCAATTTTCTTTAAAACAGCTTTTCCACAACTAGAGAATTGATCCACCTCTTTTTGCTAGTCAGAGGGCTGGATCTACCCTTTCAACTCCAACCAACTCAATTTGTATCTCTCACCCGTACCTGGTATCAATGTGTCTTAGAACTCCTTTATTCCTGCCACTCTCTCAATGATTAACATGGCCCTCCTCTTTGGGTGGGCACAACAATATTTGTGCTCGTTATTTCCTTGCTGCATCTTGCCCGTATGGAGGGGTTAATAGATACATATTCATTATCAGAATATTCGGCCTGATTATTGCTTAAAAACAACACGAGAATATGTTTGGCCGTCAAGCCCAAATTCCGATTAAACGAAACAAATCAACAACGAAAAAATAATTTGATCCTTTAACATTCATTGTCGTTGCAATCAAAGAAATGATCACTGGTCAACCAGTTAATCTTTATCTCCAAAAGGGCTAAAAAAAATTATAGAACGAAGACGACAACAAAGACATCTAGGGAGCAGTTCAGATGTCCAGATGTCATCAATTCATGATGCAAGTGTACAATGAATTTATTCTTGAATAGAATTAAAATTTGTGAGGCGTAATGGTTACAAGGCCGGACTTCGACCTTGAAATAAGCGAGTTTGAACTCCAATTATACTATTACGTTCACTTTTAGACTAATTAATACTCTTGAGGAAAAGTATGAACCTCCTTAACTCCCCAGCTATGGACTAAATTGTATCCCATAATGTTCTTCTACAAGGATAGCTACGAAGTTTGATATGCGATGAACCAAAGAAACCTGGCCAAGCTAAAATTTAACGCATACATGTCAAATTTAATACGTTGAGGTGATTCTGTTTTTAATCCCCTGACCGCTCCGCTTAGCTGATTGTGCCCTCGAACGACACGACTAATCTGCTATCTGCCCACGTTGTGCTTTTGATTCAGACAGCAGATCGATCGCTAATTGGAGTCGCCGTTCGAATGAAACAACACAATTTTTATATTCCATTCACTCCCATCCCCTCACCCAATGGGAAGGTCTTTGCCAAAGTTGGAATTACAGCTAATTTTAGTCTCACGTAATATTGCATCAGAAATTTTTTAAGAAAAATTTTCCGCATTCGAATTCTTTTAAAATATCATTTCAAATCCAGGGTATTTTACTGAAGGGTTGTACTTAACAACCTTGGATGATTGACAGGCTCTGGCTTCTCGGGTCAAATGTGCGGTCAATTTTGCCGTCCACTATTTTGTAAACATAACAATCTGTCAAAATCAAAGCAACATATCTTCTTTCCTTTCTCATCAAATAATACGTTTTGACAATTTCTTTCTCATCAAAATAACATATTCTCGATCAATAGTTTCCTTCAAAATCCATTTCAGCAAAGCATTAGTACTTCTATTTAATATCAACATTACCCCAAGTAAAAGAGGGAACTGTTCTATTTGATCCATAGTTGGAACCCTAACAGGTGTTACAAGTCTAGTTCAGATTTGACCTGAGCTTAGTGGTAATGAAGGGATACTCTTCTTTATCCAAAGCTCCAGGATAGGAGTTTTTCTATCCGATGATTTAGTCACATACCCGGCACACGAGTTAAGAAGCGGCAGTCTTTTTCCTTCCAGAAGAGATGCAGTCGGCTTACTCTAGAGCCCCAGTCGACTGGACTAAAAAAAGATTTTGATTTTAAAAAATTCGAAAGTTGTATTATAATTTATTATCATCTTGATACTGTCTAGTCTCGAGATCGAGGTAACAGTATTATAAACGTCACTCAGCCAAATACATTTAAATAATTAATGAATTTTAATTAAATTCAAACATTTTACAAATTAAAAAACTATCACCTCGAACATTTTGGATCTACAACGTATATTTTGCAGGTCATACGTTCGCATATTTTTTATCCATATTTTGTATGCCAAACATTTCTGTACATATAAATGAATAGAATGTATTTAGGCAATATATATATATATATATATATACTAATGACAAAAATGATAGTAAACAAGCTATCCCCCTAAAAATACGTAAAGAAAAAGTTACGGTGATATACCCGATGACGTCACTCCCTGGACCCTCCCCGACCCAATAAATAGTGACTGGTTCGATAAATGAGTGAAGCGAATGGAGTCAGTTACCGTTAACCGTTATTGTCTGTATTCCCGTAAATATATGCTGCTGTAACCCTTACATATCTTTGTGCTATTCATTTCTGGCCCTTCAAACCCACAACAGAAAACAACTAGTGCTAAAAAGAATTCAAAAAGTGCTATATGCCAAATTATCAAGACTGATTTAAAAACCTATATTACGACTGGAAACCAATCTTACTATAGCGTAAGTTTTGTGTTTTCACACTCATGAAACGGGCTAATAATTAATCACGATATGTAACCACACGCACACATGCATACATGCACGCATACACTCAAACACACAGAAAATTCTTGAAAGTATATACCCATACATGTACGCGAACACCCCCGCAGACACACGAACACACAGAATACACTATTGTAAAAAGGGAAAGAGAGATAGAACATCTGCAGAGACGAAAGTTTGTCATGTACAATTACCTCGAACTGGACATTCACAGGCCCTAATCCTAGAATTAAAAAGAACCACCATACTATCAAAACAGTCACTACTATAAAAACCAAAAGGAAACACAAAAAACCCATCTACTTCCAGAAGACGACTTAAAAGGTCAGAAATTCGTCTTAAAGAAGAATAGATAACCTAAAAGCAAATTCGCCTGTGGACCTATTAATTTCAAAAATATATACATATATATATATATATATATATATATATAAAACCTGATTTTTTCTAATAACTAACAACATTAAAAATGTACGTGACATTCATGTAGAGGCTAACTTATTTTTAAAAACGTATTTAAAACGCCTCCCTGGTGGTTGAAATTGTAAAATACAACGACTGTACGTCTGCAGAGGGGTTAGATTTCCTCGAAACAAAGATTCTAGCGGACGGAGTCCTAGTGGTTGTGCAGTCAATAATTCGGCAGCCAAAGGGGTCTTGTAACATTTCACTTTCGCCCTTACTAGTCTAGACAGGCGGTCAGACAAGCCCAAACTGATCAACCCCTAGAACCTATATGATTGTCCCAAACTTATTCTTCAAATTGTTCTAGTGGCCAGCAAACACCCAACCCTTTTTATCTGAAAGGTGCTAGAAATGGGAATTGAACGCCGATTGTATTGAGACTTTGAGTGACCTTGGCATAACACTAACTAAATCTGATGATGAGGCTCCAGTCATGGTATCCTTTTATTACCATTACTCTCAGCTTCACTCTGTTCCGGAATGGTAGTATCTATTAGGATTTGATCTATGAGTCAAGTAAAATTGTTTAATATCTTATTTTGGGTTATCATTAGTTATTTCATGCCATATTTCAACATAGCAGACCTTTGGGAAGGAAATTAAAAGAACGATGTCAGAATTGAACTTTCTTAAGTAAACATTTCACAAAATCACTCGATAATAGATTACTGACTGCTATTGAGAAGGGGACATTATATAAATATGTAAAGGATTCAAGGACTCATTATGTGTCTTAGTTATTTGTTCTATTTTAGGAACTGATCAATTTGTTATTTCTTTAACTTCTTATTTAAATAAAATATGATTATTTAATTGTGTCAAAGAGTTTCAGACAGCAGTTCTTTTTTAGAATACATCAAATGATAGCAAAATCCCGTATAAAACATATTGATACTTTATAAGATTTTATCACAATCCTTGTTTTGAAATCTGAATTTATTGTTTAAAATTTGATACTGTTTTTCCTAATCAAACTTAAATTATAGAAGTTCATGCGAGCTGCTTAATATCTTCAAATAGAGTATATATATATATATATATATATATATATATATATGTGTGTGTGTGTGTGTGTGTGTGTGTGTGTGTGTGTGTGTGTGTGTGTGTGTGTGTGTGTATGAATGCCTGAGGAGTCACAAAAAATCTTCCTAGGTTTCACCAAAAACAAACCATCAGGACATTTCCGACTCTTTGTATAATTTTTATAAAATTCTAAAAACTAATTCCACTCAATGTAGAGTTCATAATTGTTGAAAAAAATTCTAAAATGCTTTTTCATAAGATACCCTTATTGACTGAATAACTCTAGTCTCTCTCTCTCTCTCTCTCTCTCTATATATATATATATATATATATATATATATATATACGAGAGTTATATATATAAGCATGTCTGATTAAATAATAAAGACATATTTGGTCTGTATAATTTTATTAAGATCCTTTAAAGTTTCCTGGTAAGTGTTTTGGTTACAGGTTGGAATTGGTAGATGAATTTACCAAAATTGTCCCAAGCGCTCTCGGACTATTCTTAGGGCATCATCAGGGTTAGTTTGCATGTGTAAAGAATGTTTTTTAAGAGTTTTTTAAAGAGTTTTTTAAGAGTTTTTTTTAGGTTTTATAACATTAGAAAATTACGTAAAAGCAAAGTTGTATAAAACTGATATATGTATATATATTATGGTCGTCTTATGAATCTTTATATACATATTTATGTATATAAAACATGCATAAATTAAATTTATTATTTATATATATATATAGTGAGAGATAGACAGATAGATAGAGAGAGAGAGAGAGAGAGAGAGAGAGAGAGAGAGACTAGTGTGCATTTTTGACACCTGTTATTAATCAACTCTATTTTAATCAACACAGTTTTAGCACGACTATATATAATTAGTGAGAAATTTGCAAAGTGATTATGGCCAACATAAAGAATCAATATCCGATACACTAAGAAATCTGATCAATCTGCTGATCAGGAGTTTAGTCTAAATTGAATATATTTCACATTGACTCATGTAACTGATTAGTTCTTATCTCTACAGTTTTATTACACACTCTCTTATCCCAATTGCCTACAGTGAATACCAGAAATAACCCATTCATTAGTTTGGCTTGATAATGGTTACGAATCACAAGAATTAGGATATCGACAACTCGGAGAGGAAAAATAGAAGCTGATAGTGTTTCCTTGTTGGTTGGTCGGCTGGCTGGTTAAGTGGTTAGTTGGTTGGGTGGTTGTAGAGCTAATTAACTGTTGTCTGGTTATTTATGTCTCTATCAGTCTTTTCTTTGGGTTTTTTTTTTGTTTGTTAGTGTGTTTTTTTTGTTTTTTTGTTTTTTTTTAGTAACTGCAACAAAATTAAAGTACTTGAGAATGCTGGACGCGAACATTATCAAATAAATAAAGATGAAAGAAAAAATAATAAAGGCAATCCCTGAAGAACAAAAACCCGTCTCGAAACCAAACTCTGCTGCAGAAATCAAAAAGATAGACACCGAGGTAGTCTCCCTAGTAAGATACTATGTATCCTTCTTGAAATTGAGAAACAAGTTTCGTTTAACTTTCTATGTAAGTATACGAAATATGCGTGATAAAATAGGCTTACAGAATAAATGAAAATGAATGCAATAAAAATTCTTATATTTAAACAAAGCAATGTCTTAAGTGTTGTAACACAAATAGAATGAATGAAATGTTTATAATGTATGCCAACCACAAAAAATCTTGTCAATAAAGAAAAGTCCCAGACAATCTAGAGAAAAATGTCTATGGGTATTTTAAAGTGAAAAATAAATTAGGAATGTATGAGTGCTGGTGTGAAATTAAGTCAAAACTATGAAAGAGGATATGTGTCTTTACCTTTCGACAGCAAATGAAAAAAATATTTTCAGTTTGTTTCAAATATTTTAAATTCCGCACGTGGAACACGCATAAGCAGCAGTTTGATTCTAAATATTTTGATTGGCTGGGCGGTGGAATATTATGGTGACGTAATGTTTTACAATTTTCTACAGGCAGATAATTCTCGTTGCTAAACAAGGAACTCAGAGAAATGGACCTAACAACTAGGAAATTAATGACTATGGCCTTACACTCGAGAGATGACATGTACAGACTATATGCGTCAAGAAAAGAAGGAGGAAGAGGATACGCCAGAATTGAGGACTGCGTAGATGCATCAATATAATGCCTGAAGGAATGCATTAAAAATAGCAAAGACAAATTAAATACAGCAGTCAGCAACAGCAATAAGAATATTAATTTAAACAGGAATCTAAATAAATAAAAAAAAATGAAACGGAAATGGGAAAAAACACTATAGAGATACTTCAAGAAACAAGTTGCTAAGATTGCATTCGAAAAGACCACTTAGAAAAAGAAACCCCCAAAAAGAGAAATGGAATCTTTATTAACAGCAGCAAAAAGCGACATCATAAAGACAAATATAATAGAATAGCAAGTGAATGTTATGTGGAAACAGAAAAGAAACGGTTGATCACATGATAAATGAATACAGCGAATTAGCATCAAACGAGCACAAAACTTGTCACGACTTGGTGGGAAAGGTGATACAGAGAGAATTTCGCAAGAGACTGAAATTCGACTATGCTAACAAAGGGGGAATGCACAAAACAGAAAATGAGACGCTTAAAATTCTATTGAAAAACAAACGGATCATCCAATCCTGGATAGAAGACCTAACCTAATGTTAATTAAAAATAAAGTTGGTGATCTTTGTCGAGGGCAAACCGAAGGCTCCCTTCCCAATAGCTACTGCACAGGGGTGTAGGGGAGTGTGCAACTCCGTTCCCTGGATTGCTCCACTTTACCCTTGAACCCTACCTTATAATGCTGTGTAATAAGCAAGATGGCATCAAGTACCATTTTTTGAGTCTTTGGTATGACTCTACCTGGGATTGAACCCCCGTCTCCCGGACCAATGGTGAATACACTACAGAAGAAACTAAAGCAACACATAAACGTTCAACTTTCAGCTGAAGATTCTGATCCGAAAACTGTCTAAATAAAGGTAAACTGTAAAAATCCTATAGAAAAATAGCAAATCCGAATTAAAGATTAACCCACAAAACCTGATTAGAATCAAAGGGTTATATACTAAATATATATATATATATATATATATATATATATACTAAATATACTAAATATATATAGTAAATCAGCGTATGCACATTTTAAAGGCGTAAGTACATTGTTTTGTGGCCTGTTGATAGGGGTTCTTTCTTGGAAGAATACTAGGTCACATCAGTGACAGGAGTTGAAAAAATAATCAAGTCCTGGCTCTTTGTATACCAACGTTATCATTATGTCTGACTAACACTTAAGAAGTAGTAGGGAAAACGCCTTCTGAGAAAAAACTTCCACTTGAACACCGTTGAGTTGTAAACTTCTGTGTGAGCTGTGTAATGTTACAACCGTCCATTTGGTGTGTAACAGTAAATCTTGAGCTCATTTTTTAACACAAAGTTAAATGGTTTCAAGCATTTCTAGCAGATACGAATAATACTTTTTACTATTGATCATTTGTTTGAACTCAGTTAAATGATTTCAAGAATTGCAATGTAATACTACAATTTAACATCTGTAATTTATTTGCATACATATCAATGGATAAACATATATGATTTGTTGGTGAATAGTTTGTCTGAAATTTCATTTTTAAATGAGTTAAAACTAATTTATTTACATACTAGTATTGCAATTATTTCCACACGGTTGAATGGTTTCTATTATTATCTAACACTAATAATTTTATTCAATATTAATCATTAGTATTGCTATTTAACGCTAATTATTCTATTCAACATTACTCATTCATTTGCACACAATTAAATAGTTCGAAGTATTGCTATGTATCACTAATAATTCAATTAGATAGTCATTTGTTAAAACACAGTAAAAAGGTCAAGCAGTTCTATTCTAACAATTCATTTTAACGAAAGTCATTTATTCGCACACAGTTTAAATGTCAAGCAGTTCTATTTTACCCATGGCGCTACCACTTCGTTCTAGAGCGATGCAAATGAAGGGGCACTCCGCATTTCTCTGAGCTCGAAGACTGGAGCTTCACCATCAGATTGTTTAGCGTTATATACAGAACACACACATTGGGGGGGGGTACTCTTCTGCTGAGAAGCCGTCGGTGTATTCTACAACCCCAGCCGACTAGACAGAAAACTGTTTTGAAGCAGGATATGAAAACTAAAAGATCATAACGAAAGGCTGAACGGATAAATCAAATTAAAAAGATTTTAAAGAATCTGAAGAAGGCCCTGTAGCGACCATACATCTGGACCCACGAGAAGTACTCAAGAAAGTATCAAAGTAGGAAAAATGGACCATGGAGGCGTATAGCGTCTAGTTTTAAAAATTCACATCTATCCACAACAGAGTGGCTCAGCAATTGAGTAAATAACTTAAAGAAGCCAGCATACCCGAATGGTTAAGAAAAGGGAAAACAACTTTGATCCAGAAAGACTACCGATAAGCAACCATTCCCAGCAAACATGTCTACCTGTGATGTGGAAAATCCCAACTGCACAGATAAGAGAAGAAATACATTTATCGCTTGCATGCTGCCGGCTGTTTCAGGAAAAACAGAAGAGATTCAGCTGAGGAATAATCGGAACAGATAACCTACTATATTGAGATCAGCACATCTTCAAAGAGGTCAAATCACGGTGGAAAATTCATCCATAGCATGGATTGACTACTAAAAAGCCTTTGATATAATTCTGAAAAGATGCCTAATAGAATATCTGAAAATGTACATATATCAAAGCCATAATTTCATCACCATGGAAAACTAGAAAGTTGAAATAGCAGAAGGAGAACAAACCCTACTAAAAGTGAAAATGCACAGAGACATATTCCAAGGAGATTTACTAATGCCGCGATTACTTGTTATTACAGCAATACTACTCAGTCATATTCTTAGTAAATGCGCTGAAAATTATCAGCCACCTTATATTGTATAGCCGTGATGAATAAGGAATAAGCATAGAGAAAGAGACTCTAACACTTTTCTTTATAAAAATAGAAGTCTCTTTATTCCATAAGTCAGGGTCGAAACTAGCGTAGACGTGTGTGAAAGAGACAAACAGAGACGACAGAAGAGGACCCAAATAGAAATGACTGAAGGACCTTGACACTTGAATACTTCTTCTGCTTCTCTGACGAGACGTTCTCAACCGGTCTTCGCCAAAGGAAGGGCACTTCGTCCCCCCTGCGAGAACTCGGTGACTGACCGAATCCACACTATGCAAAAGATCAAGACTGACTGTTACTCTGTGGGCACCTGTGTATATATAATTTCACAACGCCTACACATTTCCGATACACATACGTATCGCTGCCTTCCTGTTTACACAGGTGCGTTCTGTGATCACTTTGTTTACACGGCTAGAACACCCAGCTCTGTCAAGGATCAGTAGTCAATACTTATATACATTGATGATATCAAGATATTTGTTAAGACTGGAAAAGAACTGGAGTCCCTAACGCAAGAAAATGAGACAGATATTGCAAAAATATATAGCCAGGATATAGGAATAGAATTTGTCATGAAGAATGTTATATATAAAGGAAAAGTGGAAAAAAGAAACAACGGAAGAAGTAGAAAAGCTAAATCAGAATAGTATTAGGGTTCTTAGAGAGAAGGAAATTTACAAGTATTTCAGAACACTGAAAGTGGACATTATCAAACAAACAAAGTGTACCATACCCATGATACGGATATGCGAAACGTACATAGAATGTTCATAACATATATACATAGAACATAGGAATCCCGAAACACGAAAAACACTTACGACTTCTTAGTTCAGGTGCGAAACTTTTTTTATTACCTTTGAGTTAAAGGTTTCGACATAAGGAAGAGAGATGCACAATCTTTCTATGCTGGCTTTTCCATCTGCCCACCCCACCCCAACACGTGTGGCGCCCGTAGCGCACAAATTTGTCTGGCCTCAGCAAGCCCCGAAAGACGACCCTTCCCGTTCAGAGTCTAGTTCTCAACTCAACTGACTTTTTTTTAAATCCCTCAAATCCTCCGCGCGTGCTTCTGGTGCATGACATCATTCACATCCACTGGTCAACCTTCTATCTGGGATTTTTATTTTGACATCTGTGAACGACACATCCTCCCTGCGCGTGCGTCAACACCTGTGCTCAAGTTTGCACATAACTAACCCATGTGCTGAGCCGAAAGGTTCTCAGCCTAACTAAACCCAAAGGCAAGATATATAAAACGAAATCCCTCGGCCATTATATTACAAAAGAAGAAAGAAAAATAGAATAGACTATCTCAGAAGAAAAAGAAAATTTCTCGAAACTTAACTCTTTAGAAGAGATCTCATCAAATGATAAAACACCGAGACAGTCCCCCTTGTAACATACACAGAATCATTTTTAAAATGAAGAACTCAGAAAAATGGACCAAAGATGAGGAAATTGATGACTAAATAAAAGGTTTTACAACCGAAAGATAAAGCAGACAAATTATATGTACTAAAATAAAGTAACAGGAAAAGAACTAGCCAAAATCGAAAACTGCGTTGACAGATCAATATATGGACTCGAGGAATATATTAAAAAGAACAAATAAAGTCTAATCACAACAGCCAGGAACTGCAATGAGATTATAAGAACAAGCAGAAAATAAATGAAAACTAGAAAACAAAAATGTGAAGGAAAACAACTGTACGGATACTTCAAACAACAAATTGCCGAAATTGCACGCAAGAATACCTGGAAATGACAAAAAAAGAGACACTTTAAGAAAGAAACTGAATCTCTGATAAAAGTAGCACAAAATAATGC
This sequence comes from Sepioteuthis lessoniana, assembly GCA_963585895.1. Lineage (NCBI taxonomy): Eukaryota > Metazoa > Mollusca > Cephalopoda > Myopsida > Loliginidae > Sepioteuthis > Sepioteuthis lessoniana. Next base: position 72,811,477 of record OY757925.1, on the reverse strand, counting down.
CATTAAAGCAAAAATTGAAAATAAATAATTAAATAGCAAGTGTTGTTTATGTGGAAACAAAAATAAAACGACAACTCACTTAAGAGAAAGCTGTGAAGAAGCAAAAAATGAGTACATAAAGAGTTACGCATAGGTTGGAAAGGTGATCCACTGGGAATTATACAAGAGATTAAAATTTAACAATTCTACAATTGTGTATATGCTCATACCAGAAAATGAAACAGATAAATTTGTCAAAGACTTTGAGATACAAACAGATCACCTAATCTCAGCCAGGCAACTAATTAATTAACAAACAAAATGACTAGACATCTAGAGAATTTTACTGTTCCGTCACACTACAAAATGAAAATAAAAGAAAACGAATAGATAGACAAAAACTTGGACCTTATCAGAGAAAAAAAAATGGTGTGGTCCTGAGGGTGATGAGTTGTAGTTTGTGCGCTTTAAACGGACCCATAGGCTTAAAAAAAAAACTGTAAGATTTGAAAATCTGAGAAAAAATCGAGAAAAAATAGACTAATGCTATGATCGGCCAGAATTCAGAGAAAAATCCTGGAGACTTGAGATTTACTCTGACTCTATTGAAAGCTCAAAATATTTAATGATGATAATAATAATAATAATAATAATAATAATAATAATAATAATACTTTTGCCATTCAGTGAACCGGAGTAAAAGCGAAAAGCTGGACAAAATACCTGAACCTTGCCAACAAAGTTTTGCGTCATGAATATGACACTGATGCCAATCAAAGTTGGAGCTCTTGGAGCAGTTCCGACGAATCTGGAAAACGGACTTGTTGAACTGGAAATCAGAGAAAGAATCGAGACGATTCAGATCACGGCACTGATAGAATCGGCAAGGGTACTAAGAAGGATTCTGGAGACCAGAAGAAGTTTGCTATCTCTAAAATTTCAGTGAAAAATGACTAATTAGAGTTGATGTGAAAAACTTGCAAGTATAATAATAATGATAATGTTAATAACAATGACCAAACGAACAAATAGTATATGCACAACTCAGAATCTGTCCTGAAAATGAGATGCACAAACTCCTACGGGATATTGATATACAAACGGATCACCAAATCTCGGCCAGACGACCAGACCTTGTAATAATCAACAAACAAAGGAGAACTTTCAGAATTGTAGACTTTGCTGTCTCTGCTGACCACAGAATAAAATTGAGAGAATGTAAAAAGAAAAATGAGTATCTAGATTTTTTATTGAGGATTGAAAAAAAACTGTGGAACATGAAAAAGTGACGTTTTTACCAATTGTAATTAGTGCTCTTGGTACAGTCACCAAAGGATTGGTAAAAGAACTGGAGGACTCGGAAAGTAGGCGACGAGTGGAGACCATACAAACTACAGCATTGTTGAGATCGGCCAGAATACTGAGCAGAGTCCGGGAGACTTGAGGAGAATTGTTGTCTATCAAACTCCAGTGGGAAACCATCGATTAATGCTGATGTGAAAAACTCAAAAAGTTGTAACAATAATAATGATTATTATTATATGGAAGAAGAAAGTGGATAGAGTGTTCGTTAATGGCCCGGGAGACATGGGTTCAATCCCAGGTCGCGTCATACCAAAGACTTTAAAAATGGCACTTGATACTTCCTTGCTTAACACTCAGCAATATAAGGTACGTATCAATGGTAAAGTGGAGCAATCCAGGGAAAGGAGTAGCGCCCTCGGTGTCGTAGCTATTGAAAAGGGACCCTTCTGGTCGCCCTCGACTACGGTCGCCAACAACTAAATGATTTGCTATCAAAACTGATAGAAAAATATAGAGCAAATATAGTGTTTAAGGATGATAAAATAAATATATGGCTTCTACTTAATATGACAGAGCCAACAGATTATAAAATATCCATAAAAGAATATAACAAAATAAGTAAAAAGAAAGACCAGGAAAGAGAAATTGAAAAAAATGACACATTAAAACTACTGATGTACCAGGATCAGTGGAAGTCCTGGGTATAATTAAGAAAGGGGTAGATAAACACATCAACAAGATACTACAGTCCTAGCCTCTATAAAATATAAAAAGAATGCACTTTGCGGAACAGCTCATCTTTGTAGAGAACAACAAGCCTGAAAAATATCACTAGCAAAAAAATAAATAAATAAATACATAGAATGCATATAATTTCTAGCTTCCTTCTCAATAGGTCTTGGATAAAAACCTGGAGAAGGATTGTAAGGAACCGGAAATAGAATAATAATAATAATAAAGAAGGACTCGCCAGTTTTGAGGATTGTTTGGGTGTAGCAATTAGGGGATTGCAGAATATACAAAAAATGTATTGAGATTACAGAAGCCAGCAACAACGATAGAAACAGAAATTACTAAAGAACAAACCAAAAAAAAAAAAAAACAATCATGGAATCTGGAATAAATATGAATAGGAAGAAAAACAATTATACGGATACCTCAAACGACAAAATAAGGAAATTGCGCACCAGATAACCTGGACATGGCCTTGAACGAGATTAGCACCACAAGTACTAATTATGACAAAGCTAAAATCGATAATATTCAGATGAATAGCCATTGTGGGGTAGGTGGAGAGAGATTAAAGTTAATCAGAGAATGCAACAAATTGGCATCAGAAGAATATAGAAACAGATATGTCTGGGTGGGAAAAGTGATCCACCGGGAATACTGCAAGAGAATGAAAGTTAACCATACTGACAAATAGCGTATGAACGAACCAGAATTATTTTCAAGGGCTAGAGTAACCTTAGAAACAATAGTCTAAGTGTAATGAACCGCGTGAAGAATCTATGGAATGTCTTGCATTGCGGGGCGTAGAAAAAAGTTAGAAAAGATAAAGACGAAATTAGGTGATGACAGCGAGATCATACCAGGAAAGGTAAAAGCCAGACTCGTGGCCACAGAAAATCCCACACTCTTTTCATTATTAATATGGTCTATTCCTCTTTCAGCGGAAGTGATACGCTTAAGTCAGTGAAAGAAAGATCTATTGTTTGACCAATCGTAGTCCACCTACAATGGAAGTTGTTTACATGGTCCTGAAATCATGGTCGTACTGGCTGCTCTACCGGCAGCTAACTAACCGCCTTACCCTGTTCAAAATCCCCAACTCTTCTGTGTGACTGTTTCTCCCACCAACTGTTATCGGTTACACAGCTTAGAACCAGGTTCACCGTTAGTGAGAAGCAGCCACTTCATTACACATCTATGCTTCAGTGTTCTAGGTCATTCTTTTTTGTTCGAAGGGAGAATTTTTTTGCGCCTCTTTTAATAATCCTGTTCTCAAATAGATGCTTATGTGGATTCTTGAGCACTGTCAATTTCTTTCTTCTTAATTCTGAAAAGTTATCAGCCCATTTAAGTAGTTATTTCTTCGTTGGACCGAGAACTTTTCAATTCCGCCTCTAATTTGAATACAGGATGCGGAAGCAAATATGGAAAAAATTTTAAAATGTTCTTTAGTCTGATTATACGGATTCCCCGCAAAATACACGATAATTCTAAATTGTCATGATTAGCTCTATTATTCAAGGACTTTTCCATTAAAATTCAGCCATTTATGAGTGAGAAAGAAAAGAAAAGATAAAGAATCTATGACTTGCTTAGGGCCGAAAACAAGCCAAGAAAAATTTTCCAAAATAATTGGACTTTCTTTATGGCCTCCATCAACCTCAGACCCTACCCCTTTGATTCCGCTATATGAGTAGTTTAGAAAACAAAACAAATGCAATTTCCAAATATTGCTTCTCTTAAGACAGCTATAATGGAATAAAATATCTGAAGAATTTACTTTCAAGGCATGCAAATCGTTTTGAAGAGATGTTGAGACAATAATTTAAAAAAAAATGGAGGCCATATTGAGTAAATTTACTGTTTCGTGTCTATCCCCTTATTTTATTGTTTATTTTTCTAAATTAAGATTATTCATCTTTTATTATAGAGACATTTATTATTACACTGGTCGATTCCTAATTTTGCTTCCGCACCTTTTATATCTATTAAAAACTGAAACTATCAAATTCTTGACCACTGTCAATTCCTTCCTTCTTAATTTTGAAAAGTTACGAACCTATTTAAGAAGACATTTTTGGTCAGGCCGAGAACTTTTCAATACTGCCACTTTGCATATATGTATCAAAAATAGAAACTATTTTTTCGTGGGAACATGTTTATATATACCCCTTCCATTCGAAGACCGACTGCCGTGTCTGGTCCATCAGAGGACCTGACCGATATTTTAAAGCTGGTGCGTGATTCGAAGCTGCCGCGAAAAACCCCTTCCCTTGTCACGTGAGGATCGGCTGATGATACTGGAAGCGTCTGATTGAGTGAATCGAATACGTGAAATCGTTCGCACCAAGAATACAAATCGACAACCACGTCAGTCAGATGAAATGCTTCGAAGAAAGCAGATGTTTTTGTTTTTTTTTTCGTCTGGCTCACCTAGCCAAGAGATTCACTCTATTAGAAGACGAGATCTTATGGAAAGACTGCGCGAGAGAACAGCCTTTTGAAATGTACATATTCGCGGTAACGGAAGAACAAGCAATAACGCTATGAAGGTGCTACGTCCTGAACTTTTCGCCAGCCCTCAATAATTAGTGAAAGACTGAACAAAAATAGGAAATTGATTTGTTTTGAACATTGCGGATATCGCAAAAATAGTAGTGAGAATTATTACTATCTGGTTAAACTAGTGAGGTTACCTCCTTCTTTCTTCTCTCCATTTGTTTATAAGTAATATCTAAAACCCTTTTGCACGAAATACACGAATTCACCATTCCATCTCGCACCAAATAATGTTTCGTTGTTTATTTTAATTATTAACGTGAAGGTTTGTATATATTCTACAGTTAGCAAATAAAGTTATTCATTATTAACGTGGGTCACGTCATTTTTGTTATCTCACGGATTTGTCTTATCTTATTTTCTATGGTTTCAGGTAATTTGGCAATTGTGAAGCTAGCATGTGTGATATTACAAGGATTGCTTCTGTTAATATTCCCGACTCGTAACAATATATATATATATATATATATATATATAGGCAGCATTTCTTCGTTAATGCAAGTTTCATTAAACATAATAGACATTTTATGTCTACATATTTTCTTCTGGATCCGTTCGAATTCCCGTATTACTTTTATCGTATTTGGGGGGAATTGATTTATGTATTGTCCATAGTTGTACGTATCCCTAGTACTTTCTGCCCGACTTTGGGCCATCATCAGGGGAGGATCTATTACAAAAGTGATGCAACTTTTGTTTTAGCATATTACTACTGTGTAAGGGCGTCTTTGCCGTTAAAGATTATGGCGTTTGCTTTTAAATGTAATTCTATAATTAGTGCCAGTAGCTAAAGACATTTAAGTACATTAGCACTGGTTCGAAAATTAATTCTATTGAGTGTTGGTAGCAGGTTTCTAATATGTAATGCTTCGAGAATCTGAAGTTTTTGTTTATTATTTTGATGTTCTAATATTGTTGGGTTGTCGGTGAGAATTTTCCCTAGTTGTGTTGTTGGGCATGAATGCTTTTTTTAAATGCTGAGCTATTGAACTTGTGTCAGAAAGGTGCATTGTAAGTCTCCTCGACAGGGTAGTTGAGGTTAAACCAACATATACATTATTATTATCAGAGATACAATCTCCTAAAGGACATTTAAATTTATATATAACGTTGGTTTTTTGCAAAACCCCAATCGAGGGAGAGGAATTATTTCTAATGACTAAATTCGAGGTTTTAAACTTATTATAATAAATAATAAGTTTAATTTTTCTATTAGGATTATTCGATACTAACAACATGAAACTTGCATATATATATATATATATATATATAAACAAGATTTTTAAGGGTTAAAAAATTGAAAATTCTCATTTTGCTTAGGGTAAGAAATTTTCTGCATCTTCTGTAATAAGCCTATCCTATCCGTAATATTTGTAGCAGCAAATAAACTAATAACAGATAAGGCGCAAAACACTTTCAATGGTTGAACTTTCTGGCTACATGAAACATTTCTAGGATAAACTAGATTAAATTTTATGAATTTATGGTGCAATTTTTTTCCAAGCTTCAGAGGGAAATATTATAGAATTATCTTGAAATTTGGATCCCCTGAATAAATAGCAGCTGAAGTTCTGATGTATAAATCACTCTTCAGTCGTAAGCCAGTTCTTTCAGATCTTTATAAGTGGTTGAGCATAACTAATGTGGCACCCCTTATGAAAACTGGTTTGTTTTAATTCTAATTTGGTAGGAAGCGAAAAATTATCAAGCCTAATTGAAATGAAATATGGCAAAAGAAACTCTTAATACAAAGAATAAAAACTCATTCAAGAAGGCAATCGCCAGTGAGATGTGACGAAAGACATTGGTTGTTCCCAGGCAGTAGCATCGAAAATTTGGTGCAAATATAAAAGAATGGAGTTGTTAAAAAAGGAATATATAAAGTCAGACTACAAAAGGTTTGATTTAGTTTGGTTTGATATCATATCAACCATTGTTGGTTAATTAATGCCAAATCCTGTTTATATATATATATATATATATATATATATATATATATATATATAAGTGGTTAACACATTTTGTAGATATACACAATTAAATGATCAAACAGTTCTGTTTCAAACATTTCAAATTAGCATAAGTCAAATGGTTCCAAGTATTGCAATGTACCACTAACAGTTCAATTAAGCATCAGCCATTTGTTTACGCACAGTTAATGATCAGTTTTATTTCAAACAGTTTAATTGAGCATAAGTCATTTGTTTTCACTCATTTTATATGTCAATCAATTCTATTTGACCAGTCGGTGCTACCACTCCAAGCCGGAGTTGACCTGGGAGCGATGGCAGTGTAAGGGTACTCTACATTCTTCAAAGCTGCAGCATAACTGGAGCCTCAGAATCAGATTGTTTAATGTCATATCCAGTACTGGGCTAAGGGGAAGTCTCCCCCCTCTGCAGAGATGCAGTCGGTGTATTCTATAGCCCCAGCCGACTGGGCCAAGAGGAAGTCTGACCTCTCTGCAGAGATTCAGTTGTTGTATTCTACAGCCCCAGCGAACTGGGCCAAGGGGAAATCCAATCATCTGCAGAGATGCAATCGGTGTATTCTACAGCCCTATCCGACCGGGCCAAGAGGGAGTCCTACCCTTCTGCAGAGATGCAGTCGTTGTATTCTACAGCCCCAGCCGACTGGGCTTAAGACCATAAAAGACTTCAAACCGTCAGGATAGAAAGTTCAAAGCAATCTGCCTTGAAATTAGAAAATTTCAAACAAACATGTGTAACCTGGAGTCAATGTTTGTGACAGAACTGTGCAAAATCGACTGAAGGAAATCGGATTTACATAGCGACAGGTCAACCGAAAACCCACACTAATACGGAAACAGGAGAAAATTAGGTTCAAGTGATTTAAAGAGAAACAATTAGTGTCAATCATGAATTGGGATCGCATGTCATTTAACTAACCAGGAGAGATAACTCATTACCTAAATAATTAATGTACATGTGTATATTGAAATTACTGATCAATTTTTCAATGCATCGGTAGAAAATTGGGTTGATAATAATGAAGTCATTTTTCAGAACGTTAAACCATCTTGTCTCAGAGCAAAGAAAATTAAAGTTTTTCTTCGAGAAAAACACAAAATAATCAGTTATATGGCCGGCGAAAAGACCAGATCTAAATCCAAATGAAAATTTATGTTGGTGTTTTTTTTTTTTTTTTTGTTTTTTTTTTTTTTTTTTTTTTTATCAGCATAGTCGATCCACCTAAGATGTATAAACTGCTCTTCGGGGAATTTGGAACCACTTTGATAAAGAATATTGCTTTAAACAAGTGAAATCTATGTTTGAAAGAATTAAGGCTGTCATAAAAACTTGATGGCGATAAATTAAGTATTAATTCAACATTTTTGTCAATGAATCCTATTTTTTTCCTCAAAAATGAGTTATTCTTTAATATTTTCCTCTGCGTGACTTAAAAAAAATCATACCATTAATTTGAATAATATAGCTTATTGAAAGTGTGTTTTAAGAATACTACTTTATTAGCCTAGTGAGTAGAGTGTTCACCAATGGTCCGGGAGACCGGGGTCCAATCCCAGGTCACATCATACCAAACACGTTAAAAATGGTACTTGATACTTACTTGCTTAACACTCAGCAATATAAGGTATGTATCATGGGTAAGTGGAGCAATCCAGGGAAAGAAGTAGCGCCCCTCTAGACCCCGGTGTAGTAGCTATTGAAAAGGGAGCCGACTTTACTTACTTTACTTAAGAAAACCAAATATTCACCAATCAAATAGAAGTGTTTTGCGTGTTATTTGTTATTAATCTACTGCTAAATAAAGAAAAAACTATTGCTGTGGTAATTTCATAATTTTTAGTTAGAAGCAATATATATATATATATATATATATATATAGCTTCTAACTAAAAATTATAAAAAAAACTTTTTCATCATACAACATGTGAAAGCACGTGCGATACCCTGCCCTCATGAGCCGCCAACCAGGGGTGATAACGCAGTTTCGGTGCTCAAGTCGGTACTGCCATTCCTTGCGCTACCAAGCAGGTTTTGCCACCGGGCAGAGTATTCATATATAAATATATAGAGCAATGGCAATGATGGAATACTCCACATTTCACAAATCTCCAGGATTAGAGCCTCACCATCAGATCCTGTTGTTTGCTGTCATACTTAGGATACGAGATAGGTAGGAATCTTAGCCCTCTGTTTAGATCGATTTTATGTAATCTACAGGGCGACAATATATATATATATATATATATATATATATTGATTTCCTTTTCTTTTTTCTTTTGTCTTTTCCTTTTTTTTTTTTTTTCATCTTCTAGTGTACAAGATGTTATAATTCAATTCTCGTAATGTCCGCAGCGTGTCACTGGTGTGATGCGTAAGATAAATACTTTACACCTGAATACGTTCAGATATGTTCCAACATCCGCTCCTTTGAGAAACTGACCGAATGGTTGGGTGGTTTGTTTTTCACGACGTATTAACCCTTGCTGATTAATAAGTGCCAAATCCAGTTCATACTTATATATTAAACATATATGATTTGTAAACGAATAGTTTGTCGGTAAAATTTCTTAAATGAGCCATAGTTCATTTCTTTGAACACAGTTAAAGGGTTTCAAGTATTGCTATCTATTACAACTAATTCAATTCAACAGTCATTTGTCTATACTCAATTAAGTGATTTCAAGTATTGCTATATGATACAAATAGTTTAATTTAACATTAATCATTTATTTGCACACAGTTAAATGACTTTAAGTATATCTAATGATTAGATATTTCTATTTGAAATAGGTCCTAATACTCCGAATCAGAGAAGACCTGGGAGTAATGGCAATGAAGAACTACTTCACATTCCAGAATGCTCTGGAACTGGAGATTCACCATCGGATGGTTTAGTGTCATATCCAGGACATTTATTCGAGAGGAGGTCTTACTCCTCTGCAATTGTCGTATTTAACAGCATCAGCCAACTGGATAGAATCTGGATGGGTCATTCGTTGTCGAGCAGTAAAACTTGTACATCTATATGTTATAAAGATGACAGAAAAGTAGTAAAAAGAATATAGAGCTGTGGATTATAAGTTTGTGTAAAGATTGGTAAAAGTGCAAGCGAAACGTTGATCCTATAAAGTATCGTCTATTATAAACATGATATGAAGAAACTGAATATTTTTGAGCGGCACTGGTCGATCAGGGAAAAGTGATAAGATATAAATACGGACGCAGTAAGTGTACCCTTAGCAAAACAAAGAACAAATGAAGATTTAGATACTGCATGAACGTGTGTGTTAAGATAAAAAAAATTCAGTGTGCAGTTGATAGCAGAAGAAATGTGAATCGAGAAAGAGTGCAGCAGATTCTTCTGAGGATTTAGGAAAGAGAAAAATGGCCTCAAAGATGGCGCCTCGAATCCTGACTCATGAGTAAAAACAACGTTGGCTTTACGTTTCATCTGATCTTTTGAATAATAGTAAGATGTTTGACAGGGTCATTACCGATGGTGAAACATGGTGTTTCACATTTAACTGTGTGTAAACGAAATCTATACTTATACTAAACTGAATTAACTGAGCTGTAACTGTCTGAATAAACTGAATTGCTTGAAATAGAAATGTTTTTGACAAGTAAAAAGTGTATTTATGTTAAAGTGAATTGTTTGAAATATAACTGATTATTTATATAACGATGGATTTGGAATTAATTCACATACATTGGTTGATATGCCATTAAACCTAAATAACCAAACCAGGAAACCCTTTTTGAGAGGAAGTTTCATCCACTCAACACGGGATACGATCCAAAAACAAAACGCCAAAACATGCAGTCGAAAATAAAGATTTCACCATTGCCGAAATAAGCATACAGATCTTGCTCACAATTCAAGACCATGCTCATGTGTTTCTTTGATCATAAGAAGATAATTCATTATAAATTCATAATGGGAGACGTTCTTGGTTTCATTTGGTTTGGTTTTATGGCATATCAACCATTGTAGGTTATTTAATGCCAAATCTATTTATATGCATATAAACAGTTCTATTTCAAACAGTTTAGTTTAGCAGAAGTACGCAATTTCAATGGGAATGATAGCAATAAAAAGGGTTACTCTGCCTTTCCCAAAGCTCCAACATTACTGGAGCCTCACCATCAGATTGTTTAGTGTGGTATACAGGAAACTCATTCTGCAGAGATGCAGTCAGTGTATTCTACAGCCCCGACCGACTGGGCAAAGAAGACGTCCAGTCCTTCTGGAGAGAAACAGGATTAAACTAAAAAATATGATGAATTGAAATCATATAATCCTGTGAAAACAAATGAGAACCTGTTTATCTAAAACGCTATTTACAAAGTACTCATTAAGAAATCTTTGTTTATACACACATATATGTATGTATGTATGTATGTATGTATGTATGTATAAGCAGAATTTGGCATTAAATAACTTATGAAGATTGATATGCCATAAGACCTGAAAAACCAAACAAGCAACCAAATATTTATCTGGGAGAGATGAAAGTGTTACGAAAATATGTTTGGCAGAAAAGACGTGAACTCTGCCGGTACAATGCTTCTGCGAATTACGTCTCGGAGTTTGAAAGTTCCTGGTTGACAAAATCCATAAAAAGAAGCCCCCCCCCTTTATTCACCGCTCTCGCTCCTTGTGATTATATATTATTTTCAATATTTAAGATTTTGGTGAAAAGACAAACATTTGCTTATATCTTTCATATCCAGTAACGAGCGACAACATTTCTGACAGGTAATTTGAAAAACGAGTTAAAAGACTGTTTCTAGAAATGGAAACATATATATATATATATATATATATATATATATATGTGTGTGTGTGAGTGTGTGTGTGTGTGTGTGTGTGTGTGTGTGTGGTCCGGGTGTCTTTACATAACTCATCTACTGCGGAAAAGATGTGACACATGGTCAATTCTCAAACGGAGTATACCCTATTTGAATTCAAAGTTTTCCTTCTCCTAGACCGATTGCCATGCCAAGGTAAAATAGCCTAGTCTGCTCTACTATTTAAGGGATAATAGTTAGATTTAAACTCTCATCAAAAGTATTAACGCTAAGTGAAACGCTCGTCAAACACACACACACACACACACACACACACACACACACACACACACACATATACCGATGCAGTTTAGGGCATATGAATAACACCTCATTTTGCAAGAAGGTATTACACTTCTGAAGGGGATATATCAATAATATTCTAAGCCCCGACGACAAGGCGAATTCGACAAGAATATCCTTATCAAACAGCTGTACCAATATCATCATGGACCTTTTTTACAGTGGGATTCGAACGTTATTTATTTCATGCGTCAATGCGTTCGAGTGATTTTTTCGTCTTTCATTTGAGTATTTTTGGTCTGTCTTTATGAAGCTATGTGGAACCGTTGAGGCTGATTATCATATCAATAGTTTTTACGAGGGTACAAATTGCACTTAACGGAAAAGTTAAACATATAAATGAATCTTGATTTTACAAGTAATATTTTTTTTCTCCATTTTTCAAACTTTTCCTTTTTGCTTTTGGTCTGGTCAAGTTTCTTTATTTAATGGCATATCAACCTTCACGGGTTGTTAATGCCAAATCCACACTTGTAAAAGGACAGTAGGAATGCTGTTTAACCCATTGCTCAGGGGACTAAGATAGTTTGTGGGGATTGATAAAAAATTAAAAAAGAGAAAATAAATTTTTAAAGATGTAACAGTTCCCAGAAGCCTCTGACAAGAAACAAGAACGGTGCATCCCTAAAAAAATAAACTTCCTTGTACCAAAGAGAAATTCGCTCTCAGGTCAGCCGTACCCGATACTGGACGGACTTCTTCCTCTTATCAGCTGGCAGATAGCGCACATTTTCGCTAAGTTTCGGACTTCGCAGAAGGTCATGTGTCCTGTTGGCAGCGGCCTCTGTTGAAAACATCTAACTGACATAACCATAAACTTCAAACTCATAACCCCACCCCCAAAAAATGACTCTCATGCATTTTAAAACATTGTCAAGAAAACATGAAACAATTGACCAGTTCAGGAAAACTTTTCGCCTCAGAAAAGTCGTTCAACCATAAGATAAAACTGGAGTTAAAAGTATCCTTCTCTCTCTCTCTCTCTCTCTCTCTCTCTCTCTCTCTCTCTCTCTCTCTCTCTCTCCTTCCTTCCATGATTCTCTTGCAGTCTTCCACTGACAAAGAAGCCAACAAGTTAATGGAGTAGGAATATAAAAGGAGTAAGACACTTAAACTCAAAATAAACGACCGACAACCAACAACCCACGAATAACGAATAAAATAAACAAATTTTAATCCCAATAACTTCAAACCTTTTCCCGAGGGTATTAGTCTGATAGTTAATATAATAGCACAACTGCAGTTCGAACTCGCTTACTACGATGTTAAAGTGCAGTACGTTAACCACGAAGTCACAGCGTCAACTCACTTTTTGTTTTTGATCCCCAAGAACTTTAAAAAGGAATTGAAAGAGCTGGATATCCGTGGAAGGATGGGTACCTTTCAAACCACACCCCCGTTGTGATCAGTTAAAATAATAAAAGGAGTGCTGAAAACCTGAGGTATCTTGCTGTTACTTGGACTCAAGTGAAGTCTGCAGACGATCAAAATTATTCTTTTTCTATACGAAAAGAAAACTTTAACTCCGTTTTTATCAAATAGAATTTCACTTATTTAAGGAATCTTTTAAATAAAAAAAAACCATCTTCTTTATTTGGCAAAGGCCGTTTAACGAAATTAGTTCTATTCAATATCACTTAATAAGCTTAGATTTTCCGTTCACAACTTAAAAGATGATTTGCAGATGTTGAGATAATTGGCCCAAAATTTTAAAAGTTCACTGATAGGAGATATGTTTTTTAGCCATTCTAAACGAAATTTTATAAATGTTTTATCTATTTAATTGAATTATCGTTTTATCTGCGACTGAATATTTCCAGTAATATAATTCTGGATATTAAGATGCTTGTACAATTCCTGTCTTAAATAATGTGACTATTTACAGCTGGAACAATATTGTCTCTTATATTAAAGTTCCAGATATTGACAGAAGTCTGACGAATAAATAATGCAGACTGAAATCCTTTTAAATCACTTGAGGAAACAGAAGAGGGTGAGGAATAAATACAAATGTAGATAAAAGCTAAATTAAAAGAAAGAAAGAAAGAAAAAAAGAAAGAAAGGTTGTATTGTTTTACGTCGTATCAACCCTTTTCGGATCATTTAACACTGAATTAAATCAATTTGATAAAGTTTCAAACAATTCAGTTTAATATAAGTATAGGTCTTTGTCTACACATAGAGCTGTTTTTGACTTTTAACTATTTTCTAACATTTCAGTTTAGCATAAGTATACAGTTAAAATGTCAAAATCAGTTCTCTTTCAAATAATTCAATTTTGAATGAATTTTTGTTTAACACAGTTAAATGTCAAAACAGTTCTATTTCAAACAATTCAATTTACTATGAGTACATAGTTTAAACACAGTTAAATGTAAAAGTTAATTTCAAACAATTCAGTATAACGTAATTTTAGTTTAGTTCTATTTGACCCATTGATAGGACCCTATCAGGTACTACCGCTCCAGGTCAGAATGAACCTGAGAGTGATGGCAATGAAGGGTTACTCTGCATTCTCGAAAGCTTCAACATTTCTGAAGCGTCACCATCAGATTGTTTAGTATCATACCTAGGACAGTCGTTGAGGGAGTCTTAGAGATGCAGTCAGTGTATTCTACAGTCTCAGCCAACTGAGCCAAACGAAAAAAAACAAATAAACAACCAAAACTAGAATCGCCCAGAGATAAGTAAACCCTAACATTTTTTCCTAGAAATTTATATTCCTTTTAAATTAATGTTTTTATTATTTTATGTAGACCAAAAGAAAATGACCAAAATGGATATTATTAGGTATTATTAATTACCAAAATCAACAAGACAAATATTCCGTAATCAAAAATGATTAAAAAATATAAGTACAACGCATTGCTATAGTTATGTCTTAGTTATGGTTTGATTTTTTTGTTTTTTGTTTTGCTTAATTTGGGGTTTTTTTGGGGGGGTATTCTTTTCTTTTTGTGTGTTTGTTCTTGTTTTTATGTGTGTGTGTGTGTGTGTGTGTATGTGAGAGAGAGAGAGAGAGAGACCAATGCTGAGGAGTTCATTCATTAATAATACTTGATATCTACTTTGATTATATAATGCTTTCGTGTTGTAATGTTTATTGTCGTAGAAAATGTGTATGCAGAAGCCGAATCTCTCCCACTGGGCCACTGGTTCATGCCACGTATAAGAGATACCGAATTAACAAGTTATGGTAAATTGTGCGACCACTTGACCTAATGTGTCTTTTCTGTTGGTACGTATTCCCTACAGCGGACACGGCCACCCGCAGGGCTACGTCTTCCCAAGTAGGAGTTACGAGTTAATTCGGTATCGCTTAGACGTGGCATGAACCACTGGCCCAGTGGTAGAGTTTCAGCTTATGCATACTGTGGTTGTTGGTTCGATCTCCAGTGGTAGAGATCACGGTGTGCACTGCTGGTGAGACCTAATAATGTCGAAACAGCTGTTCAGTGCTCCGTATGTCACGTGTAGGTGTGTGCCGGATTTTCTTGTCATGGTAATTTCTAACTTAATATATCAATTCCTCTCTCTATATATATATATATACCAATATGATATACTGACAACATTATATATATATATATATGCAACATACAAGAAGATTCCTAAGTAATTTTACAAAATGTCAGTCTCCACGAAAGCGATCTCGAGTGGAAATTGGATGACTGGAATCTTATTTCCTATGATTTTTGTATATTTTTCACATTTGTAATACATTCGTTTCGAGTTAAAAAATATTTTGCTGTATAATCCACACATGATATTTCCATATATAACGATGAATACCGATTATACAAAGCACCTGCATCTGCATACACCTACTCACACACACAACAAAAGACGTGCGTAGATTCTCAAACTTTCTGTGACTAGTGATATGTATAAATTAGTTTGTTGGTAGGATTTAAGTTTGTGAAACCTCGTACAGTTATTTAATGCTGAAGTCAGTTTTTTGTAATAAGCAATAAGATCTCAGCTATTTCTATTTAACACATAAGCGCCTAACCTCCTCCAAAATGCACGGTCTACCCACCCTCGGTTCAAAAAACCCTGAAAATGTAAATTTTTTAATCCATTTATTTGATATCATATTCATCTGATACATATGTTCACGAATAGACAGATAGATAGATAGATAGATAGATAGATAGATAGATAGATAGATATTATTAGTCTGGTTTGATTGGGTTTTGTTTGGTTTGGTTTGGTTTGGTTTGGTCGGGTTGTGTTTTATGACACGTCAACCAGTGTAGGTTATTTAATGCTAAATCCAGTATATACATATATATTGAATATATTTGTAAACACATTGTGTTGGTAACATTTTTAAACGAGCTTGAGCTCCTCTTTTTGCACATAGTAAAACGGTTTCAATTATTTCTATCTAACAGGAATTATCATATTTAGTATTTATCATTTGTTTACGCACATTTAAAAGGATATGATTTTTCAGTGAATAGTTTGAAGATAATTTCATTTCAAATGAGTTAGAACTAATTTGTTTGCACTCTACTAATTCTAAATTCTACACAAATAAATGGTTTTAATTATAGATATCTAACACTAGTAATTCTTTTCAATATTAAATCATTTGTTTGCGGACAGCAAAGTGGCTACAAATATTGCTTTTTTTAACACTAATTAATTTGTTCATCTGTAACATATTGACCCTCGACCGAGCCGTCAATCAAGAGATGAACCTGTGCAAATAAGCAGAAGAACAGCTAACCGGGTGCATCTGGTCGAAGATATCAGAATATCACCTTGACCTGTGGACGTGGTTGAATTCGGTGCAGATGCGTACGCCCACAGGAAGCAGGTGGACGACAAACAATTATATAACCAGGTGCCACAATCGGCTTGAGTCAGTTGGAGTCAGTTCCAGTTGCAGTTGGGGACAAGATGCCAGCGTGAGAGTCAGCTTGCAGACTGAGGGCTTGCGGCTCTCAGTGACACGTATATCAGTTTTACATAATTCACGACACTTCACATAAATAAACTGTCATATCCTTCTCGCTTGCAGAAATTGGTCAGTTTATATACTAGCCCTCCGTGTCGGAGTGGAGAAATAGCCACGAAGAATTATTCTACACTGTCGTTACTGGATGGAATTAAGTATCATATATCTTCAGTTGCAGACTTTTAATGCAATTGAATTTGGCAATAGATACTTATTTAATAGTTATGATATGTATGTATTTATCTGTGTGTGCGCGTGTATGAGTGTGTGTTTTTGTGTGCATGTGTGTGTGTGTGTGTGTGTGCTTTTAATTCATTCCGTTCTGATGCTAATTTTGAATGTGTGTGGTGGGAAATCTGAAAAATTAAAATTCATGAACTTATCGCAGAGTAATTTGAAATCAAAGACGACAAATATTTCCTGTGTCTTTGATGTTATAAATTATAGTCGCTTTTAAAATCTTCAGTGTCCGTTTGTTTAATTGATTTTTTATTTGTCCACCAATTACATCGATTCACTCAGCATTTTTCTTCTGGAGTAATTTCTGTAAGTATAAATGATATCTGACAGTTTTATTACATTATAATTTATAGGATTGGTTAAATATATTAATTGTTGAATTAATGCAAAGTTCTTCCAATATTTTTGATTGATTGATTTTGACGGCATGTCAACCTGTCTAAGGTTATTTTATGTCTTGAGCAGTAATTCCCAACGTGGGGTGCATGCACAACCGGTGGAGCACGGTAATATTTTTGTGGGGCATGCAAGATTTTAGTGGTGCTTGTTTACACACTAAGTTTAAACTTCTGTCGCCTGAATTGCAGTAAAATTTTGAATATGTCAGAATTAGATATTACAGGTAGGGGGGCATCAGAATTTGAGAAATACCAAGGTGGGTCATGGCCCAATATCAGTTGGAAACCACTGGTCTAGAAGCTAGGGAATTGTGTTTGTTGAATTTTCCTTCGGTTATTAGTTTTTACACCATGCCAACCTGTTTCGGGTTATTTTATGTCTAATGGTTAGGGAATTGTGCTCGTTGAATTTTCCAATATTTATTGATTTTAACAACATGTCAACCTGTCTAGTGTTTTTTTGTTTTTTTTTTAAATTTCTGATTTCTTCCGGTTACTTGTAATTTTTTCCAATCTGGTTTTCTGGTTTCGCCCTGTTTTTGATTATTTTCTTTGGGGAGGGGGGCTGTTGTTTTTTAATTAGTAGTTAGTGAGTTGAATTAAAGTAAGACAATTGATACGTGCTATAATTTTAACGGCATGTCAAGCAGCCAAAGTTTATTTTGTTGATAAGAAATTGAGTTCATTATCCGTTCGTATTTACATTTTTTGCGTAGTTGCCTTTTAATTGTTGTTTCCCTTTGCACACGGTCCTAACGAATACAAATAATTTTCATACTTACTTTCATTAGCTCTGTTTGGGAAATGGATGCCATCTAGAGGATTTGCCAATAATGCTAACCGGTTGGGACGGTAGAAAAGAGATACTCAAAGGAATCCGTGCTGTCAGTACACGATGATGATGATGAGGAGGAGGAGGATTAAACTTCATCCAGTATTGAGGTTCTAGTGCCGAAGTTCTGGTTAGTATGGAAGCATCCTTCATAGCCATTACTCCCATCTCCACTCAGACCGGATTGGTAGTACCTGTTAAGGTCATAAATCATAGATCTATGCTCAACTTATTTTTTCAATATCACGAATACGTGAAACCATGCAATAATGTCTCACTTATGAGTTGTGGATAGAAATTTCTGAAACCATATAATTTTTGGCAAATTATTTGCATTAAAGATAACCACTTGAAGCTGTAATTGTCCATAACTTAATTATAATCATTAGTTCTTAGTTTCGGTTTCTCTGTTTAATGGTAAATTAACGTTTGTGGGTTATTCGATGCCAAATCATTCCTTGTAGGACAGCAGTGGTTACTATTTAACCCATAGCAGCGGGGGTTGGTATAAAGGAGTTCTCTTGTGTATTATAAAAGTATTCAAGAGTATTATAGGCTACTCCAAAGCGGGGGATCATTTTATTACTTAATTATAATAGAAGACTGGGCCCCACTTTATTACATATTTTTAAAAAGTACAATATTTGTATAAAGAAACCCATTTAGAGAAGAAAATCGTGTGTATTATGAAGGCTTGGTTAGGTTTCGTTGTTTAATGGCATATCAAACTTCGTGGGTTATTTAATGTCTAATCCATCCTAGTAGAAGGACATTCGTGGTTACTATTAAACCCTTAACTAGGGGATAAGAGAGTTTATACCTTTCCCAATGGTATTAGTTCAAAAGTGAACGTAATAGCGTTATTGGAGTTCGAACTCGCTTACTTCGAGTTCACAGTCCACTACTTTAGCCAAAAGAACTGACATTGGTATAAAATACCTCAACAAAGATTTAGATGCAATAAAACTAACCAAACAACCAAAATTATGAACCAAAAAAATAGGCATATCCCGGATAGTATTAGGTATTATTGATGGCCAAATTTTACATCAGAGACCTTCTAGACGTGAGGAACATGAAGTTGACGGTGAAATCAATTGTATGTGTCACTCAGGCAACATTATAAAAGTACTAGTTTGAACTGGTACGAAAAACCCGCATGGAAAATCAGAACGCTCGGAGAAAAATAAACATACAAATACTTGGGAATATTGGAAGTGGACACCATCAAACAAGCGGAGATGAAAGAAAAGATTTAAAGAGTGAATCACAGGAGAATGAGAAAACTACTCGAAGGTATAAACACCTGGACTGTCCCCCTTGTAAGATATTCAGGATTGTTCTTGAAATAGACGAGGGAAGAACCAGAGAACAACAAAATTCATGACGATGCACAAGGCCTTAAATCCCAGAGATGATGTAGACTGGCCGTATGTGTCAAGAAAAGAAGGAAGAAGAGACCGGCCTGCATGTAAGATAACGTCAGTGCATCGAGAGAGTGACTCGAAGACTACATAAAAAAGAACAAAAAAAAAAGACTGATTACATAGGCCAGAAACAACACAAACAACAGAAAGATTAACAGAACAACAATAACCAGAAAACAAAAATTGGAAGAAAAGCATTTGTGTGGATATTTCAAACGGAAAACGAGCGAAATTTCACATACCAAAGAAATGGAAACTTTAAGAGAGAAACTAATAGTAAAAGAAGACAACGCTATGAGGACAAACTACGTTAAAGTAAAAATAGATAAGACGCAAAAAAATAGCGAGTGTACGTTATGTGGTGACAGAGACAAAACGATCAATCATATAATAAACGAATGCAGCAAACTAGTGCAAAAGAGTATAAGACTACATACGACTGGGTGGGAAAAGTGATCTACTGAGAACTGTACAAGAAACTTAAATTTGACCATATGAACACGTGGTATATGCCCAACCCAGAATCCTTCCTGAAAAATGAGACGCAAAAACTGCTCTGGAATTTTGAGATACAAATGGATCACCTAATCTCAGCAAGACGATCAGACCTAGTTGTGGTCCGCAAAAAAAGACACTCTGCCGAATAGTGAACTTTGCCATCCCGGTTAACCACAAACTGAAAATAAAAGGTGAAAAGAAATATCTTGACCTTGCTTGAGAACTGAAGAAACTGTAAAACAGGAATGTAACGGTGATACCAATTGTGGTTGATGCACTTAGAACGATCCTCAGAGTATTGGTGAAGGGACGGGAATACATAGAAATCAAAGGACAAGTAGAGACCATCCAGACTACAGCATAATTAGGGTATGCCAGAATACAAAGAAGAGTCAGGGAGACTTGAGGAGACTTGATGTCATTCAAACTTCAGTGAAAAAACCATCAGCTAACGTTGGAGTGAAAAAGATTCCGTGAATAATAATAATAATAATAATAATAATAAGAAGAAGAAGAAGAAGAAGAAGAAGAAGAAGAAGAAGAAGAAGAAGAAGAAGAATACTCGCCTGCTTTGAGGATTGTGTAGCAACTCACTGACCGGAAGACTATAAAAATATCAAGGACAAATTAGCCAGTGACAACGGTACCAACAAAATAATCTAAGAACAAACGGCAATATATTAATCCAAAAAGTCTCGAACAAATAAAAATGAAAAATAAAAACGATTATATTGCTTCTTCAAGCATCAAAAGAAGGTAATTGCGCTCGTGATGATCTGACTATGAAGGGGAAACCTTAAGAGAGACAGTGGATCATTTTAATAACACCACAAGAATTAGTTATCTTAAAGCTAAACTCGATAATATGTTGGGGCATAATAATTTTAAACTAAGATTGATAAAATAGTTATGGATAAAGAGAATGCAGTAAATTGGCTCAAAAGGAGTATTGTAAAAGGCATAACTGGGTGAGGAAAGACATCCACTGGGAACTGTGCAATTGACTGATGTTTAACCAAACAGATAAATAGCATTTGTACAAAACCAAATTTCTCCTCGAAAATAAGCAATATAAAATTCTCTAGGACTTTGAGATGCTAACGGATCACCCAGTCCCGAACAAAAGACCGGACCTAACATTAACTACCAAGAAAAAACAACAAGTGGATTGGACGTTTTAGTGGAGCATAAAGTAAAATAAAATAATATGAAAAGGTAAGTAAATATCTGTATCTTGCCAGAAAGCTGAAAAAACGCTATGGAACATGAGGGTGACGGCGATACCAATTGCAGTTGTAGCCCTTGAAACGGTCTTCAAATATCTAGAAGAGAGACAAGTGGAACTGGAAATCAGATGAATACTTAAGGCCATCCAGACCATTACCCTACGAAAATCATCCAGAATACTTAAAAACATCCTGGAGACCTGCGGAGACTTGCTGTCACTGACTTCAATGGAAAACTCTCAGCAACAATTGCTCTCAAAAATTCGGAAAGAGCAAAATAAAGAATAATCAATTGTAACGAATTATTATCATCATCAGGTCGAGTTGCTAGCGCGGATTTCCCTGACTCTCTCTCTCTCTCTCTCTCGCCAATCGTCTCTATCATCCATCGCTTTTGTCAGGTCTCCTAGACTACATCCTGTGTCCGTACAGAACTGTTGTAGATAGCTTCTAGCTGGTCTTCCAACACTTGTACGTCCGTGTGAAGGGTTTTCATCGGAGAACGTCGCTTCTGAATTCATCCTTACTCCTCCAACAGTGTCCCGCATATCTTGTGGCAACACCCCACAAGGCACCAACCATGCGGCCACCTGCCTCCCATCACGAAAACTATCCAAGTTAGACGAACCAGACATGCAGGACACTGCTGGAGAAGCAGGAACGAGCTCATAAGAGATGTACTCCTATGGACCCCCACTTATGGCCGGGCAAAAGCAGGACGACCAGCTCGAACATACATTCAGCAGCTATGTGAGGATACGGGATGTAACCCTGAAGACCTGCCAGAGGCGATGAACGATAGGGAGAAGGTGCCATTAGGATAAATTTGATTCGGTTCGGTTTCTTTGTTTATTGGCATATCAACTTGTGTAGGTTATCTAATACCAAAGCTACTCTCCTAGAAGAACAGTAGTGCTAACTATTTAACCTATATCTGGGAAGATAAGGGGGTTCATACTTTTCCCAAGGGTATTTGCCTGAAAGTGAACGTAATAGTGCGACTGAAGTACGAACTTGCTTACTATGATTCCGCAGTCCATCGCTTTAACCATTACACCACGAGGACGTCCCCCCCCCGATAAATTTACGGTTTCGTTTTGACAGCGACTTTGAATTTGATTGCAAATTGGAATTAGATTGCAAATATCTGACTGCACTCAATGACATTTTATTGATAGAAAATTGAAATCGAGAAATTGTAAAATGATTTTTTGTTTCCAAAATAGATTTTTTAACACTTCAGAACAATTATAAGAATATCTTTTTAATTTCTGGTTAATATTTTTAGATGTCCTTTGCGATTTATTTTCAAGAGACATTTTTTTTTTACTTTTAGAAAATAAAGTTTAATTCTAATTTTAATTTCAAAACCAAGTTTAATTTTGTTTTCTTTTTAATCAAGTTTAATTGTATTTCTGCTTTCCCCAATTTTTTAGTCTCAGTTTCTTTTCTGTTGAATGGCATTTATTTTGTCGAACTGATATTGTTATATATATATATGCAAAAGATATATATATATACACATATATATATGCAAAAGATAAATTATCATTAATTTACAAATAAAACAATAAATTAAAATTGCATTATTCTTTGAGTTAGAGTATTTTAAGTGTATATTTCTCATAAAAGTCTCGTTGTTATGTACTGTGTTTGCTTGCTGCGCTACTGTTACATATCCACTCATAATGTAGGAAGAAATGAGTTGAATCTGACAGAATGTACGAAGAAAAATCATAACGGCATAAAAATATGTTTGACGGTTTATTTATTTGCCAACGCGTTTCGACTTCAATCTTTTTTTAATGCAAAAGTGTTTTATCGAAATTATTTTAGTATGAGAAATAATTATGATTGATAAATTTTGATTCAATTAGAAGTCTTCATCATGACTTGTAGATCTTGCTATGTGAAAAAAACGGATTAATACAGATTGATATGTTCATATTGTGTCATGTCATGAGACAGAATTTCTTTTGAAAAGTAAATGGCGTCTTCTGGTTTTGAGAAACGGATTTGTGACCTTTTATTGCTTTGAATATTTAGAAAAAGGAGAGCTAATTTTGAGTGCGAATTTTGAATTCTTTTAATAATATTTTTCCTAGAGGGTTGTTGTGCTCTAATCGTTAGGTCAATGAAAAGCATAAAGTTAGCGACCTTATTCGAGGGTGACCTGAAGGCTATGTGGAAAAATGGATTTATACTGGTCGATATGTTCTAAATGTGTCATGTCAAGTCATGGACTTTTTTTGAAAAGTAAATGGCGTCTTGTGGTTTTGAGAAACGGATTAATAACGTTATATTGCTTTGAATGATTAGAGAAAAGGGACCCAGGCTTTAGTGTGAATTTTGAATTCGTTTAAAATTATTTTTCCTTTAGATGGTAAAATTACGAAAAAGTCTTGTTGTTGTGGTATTATAGTGTTGTGGTTTGCTATAGAACATGCTTCAATTATTCTTCTTTTATTTTTGTTATGAACGAAGGCAAATATGGCAGAATTTTGAAAGCCAAAAGTGTGGTTAGTTTAATGTTATAATTTTACATCCCCATAATATACGGATGTGTGAGACAGACATAGGGAATCTAAACTACACGCGAAACACTTTACGACTTCTCGAAACTTTTTATTACCTTTGAGTTTTAAAGGTTTTTCGACATGAGGAGAGAGAGATACAATCTTTCTATGCTGACTGCTTTTACATCGTCAGCTCTCAACCCAATCAACGCGCGGCGCCCGTAGCGCACAAAGTCGTCTGGCCTCGCCCAGCTCTGAAAGTCAACCTTCTTCTTCCGAGGCAGGAACTCAACTAACTGCTTTTTCTCAAATCCCAAAATCCTCAACCCACGCTTCCGGGCATGACGTCATTCACCTCCCTAGTCCCATTTTCTATCTTGGAATTTTATTTTGACTTCTGTGAATGACGCATCCTCTCTCCGCGCGCGCGCGTGAACACCTGCGTTAATGTTGCACCTAACTAACCCATGCACTAAGCGAAAGGTTCTCATCCTAACTAAACCGAAAGGCAAGATATATAAAACGAAATCCCTCCGCCATTATATTTGTTATACCGGAACTATACACTCAGTGACTCTTTTTAGTATGACAGAGGTAAAGATATAAATGGACGGTGCCTGACTACTTCAGGGTAAAAAGCGTTAATTGCTCTCTGATAGACTTGCCCACTCTTCGGCTTGTACCTGTGGAATACCTTTATTGAAACAACGATACAACAATATTACAATAAGAAAATAAAGAGTTTGTTGTGTTACTAGTTTTAAAGTCTTTTTTTATGTTCATAGATTTTCTGCTTGTTTTCCTATGTAAAATTTATTCCAATTTTGGCAGCGGATTTTGTAAACACCAGCATTAAACAGGGAATCTGCATTTTTGGAGTAGTTCTTTGCAACTTACTTTATTGTTTTTGTTGTGCAGGTAGGAGTTTTTATGCCAAAGTGATTCTAGTTTTATCCATTTAGGCTGGGAGTGGAATTTTGGGGTAAAATTTTGTGTCTCTGTATAGGGTTGGTATTTGAGTAATGTTTATTTTTATTCATATTGCGTGAAGTATGTTTGTGGATCTTTAGGGCTTTTGATTTGGCTCAGTAAATGAAATATTCGGGATATTGTAGTTTGAAAAAAGAGTTTTGGATGTTTTCAAATTCTCCGTTTAAATATTTGGGGGAGCAGATTCTAAGGGCTCTTAGTAAAAAAAAAAACCTATGCGAACACCACTTTTTATTTCATCTCTTTGGCTTGAATAAAAATGTATGTAGTCATTTTTGTTGTCTATCTTGTGTGAAACTTTGAATTCTAATTTATTGTTGTTGTTTATTAGTAAGATGTCCAGGAAAGATAAGGGATTATTTTTCTTAAGTTTGTAAGTGGCAGAATATTATGTTCTTTGGGATGAATGATTAAAATGTTATCGATGTATCTAAAATATTGGATATCATAAGGTAGGATGTGTTTAAAAGGTTAGGATTCCGAAAATTCTAGGTAAAGACAAGCTTGAACGCTACTTAAAGGGGATCCCATGGGGAGGCCAAACCTTTGTTGGTTGTAAGTATTATTATAATTGAAGAAGCATTGGTTGGTACATAATTCAATTATTTTTGTGAGTTTAGAGACAGATAATTGGAGAGGTTTGTTTTTTTTCTAGGTGGATTTCCTGTTAGAGGATACACTTTTAATGGGTTCGCTAATCATCCGGGAGTCCAGGGTTCAATCCCAGGTCGAGTCATACCAAAGACTCAAAAACTTGGTACTTGATGCTGCTTTGCTTAACACTCAGCATTATAAGGTACGGATCAAGGATAAAGTGGAGCAATCCAGGGAACGGAGTAGCGCCCTCTCCTACACCCCTGTGCATTACTTATTGAAAAGGAGCCTTCGGGTCACCCTCGAATAAGGTCGCTAACTTTATGCTTTTTATTGGCCTAATGAGTAGAGTATTTGCCAATGGTCCGGGAGACCGGGGTTCAATCCCAGGTAGATTCATAAGGGAAAGGAATATATATATATATATATATATATAGAGAGAGAGAGAGAGGGGGGGTCCTCGTGGTGTAATGGTTAAAGCGATAGCCTGCGGAATCGTAGTACGCGAGTTCGTACTCTAGTCGCGCTATTACGTTCACTTTCAGGCAAATACCCTTGGGAAAGGTATGAACCCCCTTATCCTCCAAGCTATGGGCTAAATAGTACCTTCTCGGAGAATGGCTTTGGCATTACATAACCTGCAAAGGTTGATATGCCATAAAACAAAGAAACCAAACCTTTAGTTATATATATATACGTATATATAGTGAGAGACAGAGAAATCCTCTGCAGTCAGCAGTTGGTAAAAAGTAGTTTCCCTTGAAAAGGCAGTTCATAAAACAGAGTTTCTGAGTTTTAAAGAAAGGGGAATTTCTACTCTAAGTGACAAGCTTAGTGCAAGTATTTGATCGATATAATTATTGAAACAAAGTGATAACAATACCAATGACAAAATAAAATGGCAAATATAGTTCTTTCTTATCGTAACATTAAAATCATAAAAATTATTGCCCAATCGGCAGGGGGGCTGCAACGAGTGTCCTACATATGACTCTAAACAATCTGATGGTGAGGTCTCAGTAATGCTGGGGCTTTTGAGACTGTAGAGCACCCTTTCATTGCCATTGCACCCAGGTCCACTCTGGCCCGTAGTGGTAGCGCCTCATAGGGCTCTATCTATGGGTTAGATAGAATTAAACTGCATACTTATGCTAAACTGAATTGTTTGAATTAGAACTGTTTGACTTAACTGAATAGCGTGGAATAGAAATGTTTTTGACTATTAAACTGTGTACTTACATTTAAACTGCGTACTTATGCTAAACTGAACTGTTTGCAATGGAACTGTTTTTGACATTGAAACTTTACTTACGTTAAATTGAATTGTTTAATAAATAACTGTTTTGACATTTAAATGTGTGTAAAGAAAATCCATTCTTATACTAAACTGAACTGGCTGAATTAGAATTGTTTGAATAGACTGAATTGTTTGAAATAGAAATGTTTTTGACAATTAAACTGTGTACGCAAGCTAAACTGAATTGTTTGAAATAGAATCGATTGTTTGTATAAAAATGGATTTGGCATTAAATAACCTATAAAGGTTGATATGCCATAAAACCCAAACAACCAACCAACCAGCATAAGAATTAAATCTAAAATATGAACTAATGAGCATTTTATATGTATTTATCCAAACCACTCTTCGACGGGCACGATGCGACCCGAATTCTATTCCTGGACAAGGATGTTTGCGTTTCAATTCGCGCCAATGCCTTAAGGAAAAACATTAACCTATCTGTTTCTTCCAACTATGAGTAAATAGTAGAAGAGACTGGGTTCTTTCGCCTTGTTAAAGTGACTACACAGGGAGGATTCTCTTTAGCGTAGTTGCTAACGTGCTGAACTGTGATATTGTAGTCAGTGAGTTCGATCTCCAGTTACACAATTACGTTCACTTTTGGACTAATGCCCTTGAGAAATGAATTGAATCGTCTAATCCCCACAAGTAATGGGATAATTAGTACCACAGCTGTTCTTCTACAAGGATAGCTTTGGCATTAAATAACCCACGAAGGTTAATGTAACATTAAAAAAGAAAATACAGAAATCAATCATCTACGAGAAGAAAAACCAACAAATATTTGCGTTACAGTGAGGGCTTATATACTTGGGAAAGGCATGAACTCATCTCTTCTACCTCCAAGCTAATAAAAAATAGAGCAGAGTGGGCTCTTTAGCAATGGCACGGCCAGCAGTCCAGGAGAAGGAAAACTCTGAATTCAAACCAACAAGCTCTTGCATTTCACTTAGCGTTAATGGACTTGGGAAAGGCATGAACGCATCTCTTCAGCCATAAGAGAATGAATATAAGAGCAGAGAGGCCTCTTTAACAGTGGCACGGCAACCAGTCCAGGAGAAGAAAAATCTTAATTTAAACCCAGTGTACTCCGTGTAACAAATTGACTTTGTGTTGCATTCTGTTCATGGTGGAAAAGTTGGATAAATACGTTTGGTTTGGTTTGGTTTGATTTGGTTTGTTGGGTTTTATGGCATATCAACCTTTGTAGGTTATTTAACGCCAAATCCATTTTTATATAAATAATCTGTTCTATTTAAAACAATTCAGTTTAGCATAAGTACACAGTTTAATTGTCAAAAACGTTTCTATTTCAAACTATTCAAGCAGTTTTATGTATCAATTCAGTTACGTGTAAATACAGTTTTAATGTGAAAAACAGTTCTATTTCAAATAATCTAGTTAAGCATAAGCGCACAGTTTAAATGTAAGTACGGTTTAATTGTCAAAAACATTTCTATTTCAAGTTATTCAGTTTACTCAAACAATTCAGTTTAGCATAAGTATGCTATTAGTTTTATTTAACCAATTGATAGGGCCCTATGAGGTGCTACCACACCGGGCCAGAGTGGACCTGGGAGCGATGGCAATAAAGGGGTTGTCCGCATTCTCCAAAGCTCCAGCATTGCTGGAACCTCACCATCAGATTGTTGAGTGTCATATCCAGGACACTCATTGGTTGGGAGGGGTCTTACCCCTCTGCTGAGAAGCAGTCGGTGTATTCTACAGCCCCAGCCAACTGGGCAAACTTAGTTTGGCCAGAAGTATAGAACGTCCGGTGATAATCGAACTCTCAAAGATCAGCTAAATTAACAATTAAACTATGTGATGAACTCTTTATATAATATAGACATCCAGTCATTTAATAAGTTTATAGTTTGGTACATAGCAATAGGATTACAGAACCCAGTGAGAACTCAACTCAAAAACGATGATTCGTTTGCCTCACTCGTTAACCCTTTAATTACACGATGAACTAACTAAATAATATAGAAAGGCAGGTATTTAGTAAATTTAGCTAAGTCAGGCATAAGGCTAGAAATATTGAATACGCAGTGAGAATCAAACTCACAAATAATCATATTTTACCAACCCCTCCGCTCGGGTAGGATATGACACAAGGTCAATTTTTAAGCGGAGTTTAACAGGTTTGAATTCAGAGTTTTCCTTCTCGTAGACTAGTTGCCTCACCAAACTCACAAATAATGATCCACAAGAATCATTCGATAACCATTAAAATACGCTATGAACTAACGGCATAATATTGAGAGGCAGTTATTTTGTAAATTTTGCTAAGTTTGGTACAAGGCAAGAATTATGGAGTAACCAATGATCATCGAGCTCACAAACGATAATTCGTTTGCCTAACCCGCAAATCTTTGCGCCACGCGAAGAGCTTGAAAAATGAAAAAGTATAAAGATTTTTTGACTCTCGACTGTAAGTCACGCAATGTCCTTGGCTTCTTACTGTGCGTAAATGGAGTCTTCAGTTAGTTTTTGATAATATTCATCAAATGACAGATGATATGATTACCACATGCCAGAGGTTAACCTATTTTCAGTCGCCATATCTCTTTGTAACCTGCTTATTCACGCTATGAAAGCCAAATTCATTTAAATGCCCATAAATTCCCTGCAAAATATCAAGAAAGAAAAAACGGGTTTAATTTACCATATTTATAAACACGAAGTAAACTGAAAGGCAGGAAGTATAAGATCGGCGTAAAGAATACGCATCGAAATGCCGGGCTTTATCCGATATATTCATTCAAATTGATAATGATTAAACTATACGATTAACTCACTATATGATATAGAAAGGCAGCCATTAAGTAAATTTAGCTAAGTTTGGCACAAGGCTTGAAGTGTCGAGCAACTTGTCAGAATCGAAGTCACAAAAGATAATCCCCTTGACTAAATCATTAACCATTAAACAATACGATGAACTCACAACATAATATAGAAAGACAGCGATTTAGTAAGGTTAACTTTGTTTGGCACATCGTGTACCCAGTGAGAATCGAACTCACGCTACTTTGACGTAATTTAGCAAAATACAGACATATAGTGGCACTTTTATGGCCGATTTATGGATTAATTTTGAATGCATGCCAACCCGTCAAGGGTTACTTTTTGTCTAGAAGTAAATGAATCGCCATAGTTGGACGTTCATATTTAAAAAATTTCGCGGTTGTTTCTTAAGAGTTGTTCTTTGTTCGTTTATTTTTTGCATATTTGTTTGTTGTGCACTCCCTCCTATCGAATGCAAATAAGTTTTAAACCGATCTATTTTCCCCATACATTGGACCCTACCAAGTACTATCTCTCCGCTTGATTGGTTGGTAGTTTGGGTTTTAAGGCATATCAGCCTTTGTAGGTTATTTAATGCCAAATCCATTTTATACAAATAATCAGTTCTGTTTCAAACAATTCCGTTTAGCATGAGTATACAGTTTAATTGTCAAAAATATTTTTATCAAAGGCTATTCAGTTCAATTAAACAGTTCTACTTCAAACAATTTAGTTTAGCCTAAGTATAGATTTTGTTTACTCACAGTTAAATGTCAAAATAGTTTTATATTAAATTCAGTTTAGCGTAAGTACAGTCTCAATGTCAAAAACAGTTCCATTGCAAACCGTTCAGTTTAGCGTGAGTATGCAGTTTAATTCTATTTACACTATTGATAGGGCCCTATCAGGTGCTACCACTACGGGCCAGAGTGGACCTGAGATCAATGGCAATGAAGAGGTGCTCTGCATTCCCCAGAACTCCAGCATTACTGGTGCCTCACCATCAGATTGTTTAGTGTCATACACAGGACACTCTTTGAAGATTCTTACCCCTCTGCAGAGGCGCAGTCTGTGTATTCTACGGCCCCAGTCAACTGGTCAATATATCTCCGGGTGAGAACCGACCAGCAAATAAGGGCAATAAAAGAGTATCCCAGGAGGTGCCCGTGGTGTAATGGTTATCGTCGTAGGAAATGGACACGGCGACACGAGTTCAAATTCTGGACGAGATTGATTGCATTTCACATAGCACTAATACCCTTAGGATAGGTATGAATCTAATAATTCTCCCTCCAGCTATGGGTAAATAGTAGGACAGACTGGGTTCTTCAGCTTTGGTGAGGCAACTAGACTAGGAGAAGGAAAACTCTGAATTGAAACCTGTTAAACTCCGCTTAAAAATTGACCTTGTGTCATATCCTGCCCGAGCGGGAGGGGGGTATATATGATCAAAGAGTATCCAACTCTCCCCAGATCTTCAGATGTAGTTTAGTGTCATGCCCAAGATACCTCTTTTTTAGGATTTGTCTAACCCTTCCATAGGGATATAGTCAGTGTATTTCAGGCTCTGCCGATCGTACTATTTTTATTGCTAAGAAACTGTTGAAGAGGAACACAATTTTGGTCGATCATGGACATCACCAAAAATAAAAGTGAAGATTCGTCAGATTTAATCGAGCATGATTAGAAAATAAATAATGTTGATCAGCTGATTTTCAATAAGAGTCGCCAACCTGAAAAATAAAATGTTTTATTACTTTCAACAGTTTCATTACTTGCTAGACACTATGTAAATAAGTTTTTGACCAAAAAATTTGTTCCTGTTCGCCAACCTCCCCGTTACTCTCCTGATAATCGCGAGTTATCCAAGAAAGTAAATATGACGTAAATATGACTACAACAAGCTGGCTAACAATGGTTTCCGTTTGGTTTGATTTTGTTGGTAATTTAATGCCAAATCCTGTTTTTACACATATATTAAATACATGATTTTTAAACACATTTTGTAGATACACACAGTTAAATGATTAAACAGTTATATTGCTAACAATTCAATTTAGCATTAGTCATTTGTTTGCACTCAATTTAAAGGGTCAAGATGTTCTATTTGATGCATACATAGGACCCTATAAGATACTAACACTCCAGACCAGAGTGGACCTGGGAGTGATGGCAAAGATGGGGAACTTCGGTTTCCCCAAAGCTCCAACATTACTCACCATAATGTTGTTTAATGTCATATCCAGGATACTCGTTGAGGGCGGTTCTTAATCCTTTGCAGAGATGCAGTCGGTGCATTTTACAGTCTCAGGCAACTGGGCCACCAAACACTCATTCGGGGATCTTAACCCTTTGCAGAGATGCAGTCGGTGTATTCTACAGCCCACCCCCCAGCTGACTGGCTAACAATAGGGAGATTGATGTTTTTCGGGTTAGCAGCCCTTATACAAAATCAGCTGATCACTGTTATTTTATCCCCAATTATCCTACCGTGAGTTTTCGTTTCCTCTGCATTTTTCTCATTTTAAGAAGTGATCATTTGATCAGAATTGTGTTCACCTTCCACAATTTCACAGCCATCTTAAAATGTCCTTGACTCCTCTTAACTTTGTCCAGCCCAGTCGGCTGGAGCTGTAGAATAATCGACTGCATCTCTGCAGAAGGGTTATACTCCCCCAATGAGTGTCCTGGATATGACATTAAACAATCTGAATTAAGGCTTCAGCAATGCTGGTGCTTTGGAGAATGTAGAGTACTTATTCATTGCAACTGCTCCAAGATCTACTCTATCCCAGAGTGGTAGAACCTGAAACAATCCTATTTATGAGTCAAATAGAAGTTTGAGATTTTAACTCAGTATAAACAAAGGACTTATGCTAAATTGAAATGTTAGAAATAGAACTGTATGATCATTTAACTGAGTGTATCTACAAAATCTGGTTGGTTGGTTGGTTTTAAGGTGATTCGACTCTTTTTTGGGGGGACATTTTACGTCAAAATAATTTTCAAATAATTCAGTTTAGTTTAAGAACATATTTGGTTTACAAACAGTTAAATGTCCAAAAAGTTCAATTTCAAATAATTCAGTTTAGCATAAGTACACAGTTTAGTTCTATTTGACCCATAGACAGGACTCTCTCAGGTACTACAACTTCGGGCCAGAGTGGAGCTGGGAACGATGGCAATGAAGGGGTACTCTACATTCCCCAAAACTCCAGCACTAGTGGAGCCTCACCATCAGATTGTTTAGTGTTTTATCCTTGGACACTCGTTGGGAGAGTCTTATCTCTCATCAGAAATGCAAGCGGTGTATTCTGCAGCCTCAGCTGACAGAGCACAACTAAATGTGTTTACAAATAATATCTAATATAAAACAGTATTTGGTATTAAATAACCAACAATACTGGATATGCCATAGAACCGAACACATTCAAACTAAAACTCTGTTCTTGGAAGAGATTTTTTAGTACTATTTGATACTCATCGCATTGTTCTAAAGTTTGACATAAACTCTGATATTGTGTTCCTTTTTCCAGATACAAAACGTTTAGTTCAGAAAGGTACCCATGAATTTAATACTTTTACAAATGTCCCAGGTCTATATTAATCAGCTGATTTTCACTCAAGGTTACCAAACTGAAAAATAAATTTAAATGAACACCTATATACAGGTTAGCAACTTCTGTTATAAAGTGGGGATGTCTAGAGATCTTGACAAATTTTAGACGCTTAGACATCATCATTATATTACTTAAAACCATCGAGAATTGTCACTGACCCGAGATGAGTCAATACTAATTATCGATACTGTTTTATCAGCATCCGTTCAGTTTTCCTAGAGCATTCTTGCTCTTTAAATTCACATTGCACTTAAAGTAATGGGGTTAGTTTCAATGCTTGACGTCTGTGGCACCCCAAAATGAGAATCCCACCTTGTAAATCAATACAGACAGGTTCCGTAGAATGCCAACCGAGCAAGGTATTTGTTTATGCTACCCTGATGTTCGTAGGAGGGTGGTCTAGCGTTAAATTTGACCACTTATAGTCTCCTCCTGCGGGTAGGTAGTTAAACACTCAATCTAACCAGTCGACAGTTGTTTGAAGAGAAAATAGCGGTTAAAAATAAACCCTAACGTCATGGGAGATGCCATGACACGAACAACTATCTCGCGATAATTGGTTTTCTATTTCCCTTATTTGTTCTACATTGAATGCCTACATCTCCAAATCTCGACTTTATTGCAAGTGTTGATATTTCAACTGTAAACCTCACCCAACTCGGCCTTCTCTGAAACGTGTTTGTCTCTCCATAGTTTGTCGTGTGAGGTGGGGTATTAACAGAAAATCTATTTGCCGTTTCCCGGGAGTTGTTTCTTTACTGATAGATGGATTAGTCTTAAAGACATGTCGACACGTATGGGTTTATTTTATGCCAAGAGGTTAGGAAATTGTGTACATTGTACATTTATAGTTACATTTTTGTGTAGTTGCTTAAAGGTTTGTTTATTTATTAAATATTTCATTTTATATGAAAAAAATCCTCTGGGGAATTTCTTGATAATTTCTTTTTATGGTATTGATTATGTTTACGTATGTAATTTTGGGGTATAATTTTATTTCTCTCAGTAAATCAAAATGTCACCAATCTCGACATTTTCAGAGGTCCTCTTTATTATTTACGTTAAAAAGAACTTCATCTATTGAGAACTAAATCTCAATATTCTATGAAAAAATGTTTTAAAGAACAGGGTGTTTGACCAAATATACACTGTGGTTGTTCCTCTTATTTGTGTATAAAAGAAATGCGTATTTCTCGTGTGACCCATATGCAATTGTATAAAAATTTATTTCTAAGAAAAATAATCCGCTGATCACGTGCAACGCTTGATTTGGCTGGAGTGGAGAAGGGAGAAGCAGTCCCAGACAGTGCGGCACCAAAGAGTGACTTTTTTGTCAAGAACTACTAGTCTGACCTTAAGCACGAATTCGGGGACCGAACTGAAAGGCAGGAAAATTTAGCCATGAGATTGGTTTCGTCACTCACTTCTTGAATGAAGCTTCCCAAGAAATAATAATAAATGAAAGTCGACTACTGAAGTTTAACTAACAAAATTCAACAGAAAGCAAATTCAACCGAGAATTCTGCGGAAAAGGACCTTAAAGAAAACTCAAATTTTATTGAACTTAGAAACTTTTCGATAAAACGAAACAAGAAAAGAAAAAGGCACAAATTCAAAGAACTTTGTTTCTCAGACACTCTCTCAGATTTCCGGTAACTTGTACTAAAAATTTGCAACACTTTATCTTTTCTATCGCTTACTTTCTTATTTCTTTGTATAAAATTCCTTTTAAAAACTTTATTGTCTGTATTATTTTTTCGAACCAATATCCGAACTAGAAAGCTGCGGAACTTACTTTTTGAATTACCGTTAATGGCACATGAAAGCCCCTAAAAACATTACCCTGTTAAATAATAAACTTGGCTTTAGTGTCACTCACTTCAACAAATTTTACCCTCCCCTCCTCAAAATCTTTTTATATGGCAAATTTTTACCTCCAAAAATGTCTTTAATTGAGATGTAATGATTTATTCCTTTCTGAACTTTCTGAAAGCTAGTTTCCATTCTCCTAGCTTGGATTTTATCAGGAAGAATTTATTATGTATGTTGATTTTCCAAAGTTGTTACCATTTTGAAAAGAATCTATTGAATCCGAATTTGACTTCAGTGTATGGAATTCCGACAAAGTCGGGAGCCAAATATAAAACCGAATTATCTGCAGGATTAACTTTTTCATTTCCTTCCTTCAAATGTAACTTAGGATCCAGCGTACTAGAATCTCTTTTGGGTTGGACAGGGAGTATAACCATCCTAGCAGCTAGATTATTTAAGGGTTTTTTAAAATTTTTAGTGGTTGTAAGACAGAGAGCAAGTTTGATAATATGATAACGTTTCTGTTGTTGCTTTCAGAGATGATGTTGAGTGCTAGGTCTATTGCCTTAGCTGTAAAGACGAAGGTTTCTTTTGGAAGAACTGTTTTAGCGATTATCTCGCCCTGCGTGGCTTCACATTCCGTTTAATCATTGTTCTTGGAGCCATCTCTGAAGATGCAGCAAAAAATAAGTACTGTTCCATGTATAATATAAATAAGGATCGTAATTAATTATATTAGTTAATTATTCTATTTGTAGTAATAAACTGTGGGTTAACTAAAACCTTTGAATTGAAATGTAAGTCGCGAAGATAAAATGATGCACGTGTCGCACAAATAGCAGGATATGAAATTGAAATTAAAAGTTGTTTTGAAATCCGTGAAAGGACGGGATTTTAAAAGATAAACATTTTGTCAGCTGAGTATTGAGTGATGACGCATGGCGAGAAAGTTACTGTGATGACGTAGCACTGGAAAGGTTTTAGAAATTACGTAAGCAATAATTACGAGAACTAGACACAGAATACTTTGACATTGTAGCAGGAGTACTACAAGGGGACACGCTGGCCCCATACCTCTTTATCATTTGTCTAGACTACGTACTTAGAACATCGATTGACAAAATCAAAGAGAATGGCTTCGAACTGACGAAGAAAAGAAGCAGAAGATACCCCGCAACAACAATTACCGACGCCGACTACGCCGATGACATAGCGATACTGGCAAATACACCTGACCAAGCCGAAACACTTCTGCATAGTTTGGAACGAGCAGCAGCAAGCATAGGCCTCTATGTTAATGCACACAAAACGGAATACATGTGCTATAACCAAATGGGGGACATCTCCACTCTAGAAGGAACCCCTCTTAAACTAGTAGACAAATTCACGTACCTAGGAAGCAGCGTCGAATCAACCGAAAAGGACATCGAAACGAGGTTAACGAAAGCATGGACAGCTATCAATAACCTATCGATTATATGGAAATCAGACCTAACCGATAAAATGAAACGCAGTTTCTTCCAGGCAGCGGTCACATCGATACTGCTATATGGCTGCACTACATGGACGCTAACAAAACAGCTGGAGAAGAAGCTAGATGGCAACTACACAAGAGTGCTGCGTGCAATCCTGAACAAGTCCTGGCAGCAACACCCCACAAGACACCAACTGTACGGCCACCTGCCCCCTATCACGAAAACTATTCAAGTTAGACGAACCAGACATGCAGGACACTGCTGGAGAAGCAGAGATGAACTCATAAGAGATGTACTCTTATGGATCCCCACACATGGCCGCGCAAAAGCAGGATGACCAGCTAGAACGGACATTCAGCAGCTATGTGAGGATACGGGATGTTGTCCTGAAGACCTACCTAGGGCGATGAACGATAGGGAGGAGTGGCGAGAGAGGGTCAGTGATATCCGTGCTACCAGCGCGATATGATGATGATGATGATTAGAAGAAGATTTCGAAGCGAATACAGAGCTCGTCAGAAGGTCGCAGTTAATCAGGACAGTTGGTTGGAGACAGTCGATGAATTGGTCCGAGTATTGTCAAGCCGCCCCCTTGAAGGTAAGGCCTGGTCGGGGTGAATAAATGTAATCGATATTTTCTTTCATCTGCCACAAATGAATATCACTACGTTTCTATGCGACACAATTAATTCTTTCAATCTCTTTCTCTCGTTCGTTAACGACTATGTGAATGTTACAGACCCAAAAAAATTTTCGTATCTAAAGAAACAACGGAGTTGCCTTGTACTTCGTAATGTAACACTTATTCATATTTCGGTCTTGTAAGGTATTCATCATCATGTCGCGCAGTCAGTAAAGATATGCCTGTCCTTTTCTCGACACCCTTCTCTATCGTCTATTGCTTCCGGCGGGTCTTCAGGGTTACATCCCGCATCGGCACAGAGCTGTTGTATGTAGGTTCTAACTGGTTGTCCTCCCTTTGCTCGTCCATGTGAGGGGGTCCACAGGAGTACATCACTTATGAGATCGTCTTTACTTCTCCAGCAGTGTCTGATTCGTCTAACTTGGATAGTTTTTGTGATGGGTAGTAGGTGGCCGTACAGCTACTGCTTAGTGGGGTGCTGACTCCAGGACTTGTCCAATATTGCTCGCAGCATTCTTGTGCTGTTGCTGTCAAGCCTTTTCTCCATTCGTTTAGTTAGCGTCGATATAGCGCATCCATATAGCAATATCGACACGACCACTGCTTGGAAGAAACTGCGTTTCATTTTATCGGTCAGGTCTGACTTCCATATGACCGATAGACTATCGTTGGCTGTCCATGCCTTTGCTAGTCGCGTGTTGATGTCTGTCTAAGTTGATGAGACACAGCTTCCTAGGTAGGTGAACTTGTCAACTAGTTTCAGAGAGCTACCGTTTAGTGAGGGAATGTCGCCTGTTTGATTAAAGCACGTGTGTTCCGTTTTGTGTGCATTGACATGGAGGCGGTGGCTCGTTCCAGACTATGCAGCTGGGTTTCGGCTTGGTCGAGTGCATTTGCCAGAAGTGCTATGTCATCGGTGTAGTCGGTGTCGGTAATTGTTTTTGCGGGGTACCTTCTGTTTCTTTTCTTTGTCAGCTCGAAACCGTTTTCTTTGATTTTATCAGTAGATCTTCTAAGCACGTAGTCTAGACAGATGATAAAGATGTATTAGGCTAATGTGTCTCCTTGTAGTACTCTTGCTACAATGTCGAAGTTGTCTGTGTCTCCATCCGGAGAACGTACTTTCACTTTGGTGTTTCTACAGAGAATCATTATGGCTGCGACGGTCTCTTTTGGTATGCCGTATGCTAGTAGAATTTGTTCCATCTTTCCTCTGTGAACGGAATCAAAGATCTTGGTAAAGTCGACAAATACTATTGCTTATTTCTGCGTGATTATATCTGGATTATATCATTTATATTTGATACCTCATTATGTCTGATCACGTAATGTTACCCTTATCATCTATGGTCCAGTAGTGTTACATATAATAGTGTGGGGTTTATCTTGGTAATCATGGATTTTTATTTTTAAAGAGCTCACGTAATTCCTTGATCACAGCAGATTCTCTGATGGCTTAAAGTGGAGTTTTGTATACGATGGTGTCCTTTATGTTAGTGAGAAGGATTTTAGACTCTTGTTATTTCTTTTCTGTTCTTTTTGGCGACTTTCTGGCCAAGTAAATGTAAAGTTTAAAGGTAACAGTAAAAGGAACTGATGCCAGCAAAAATTCTGCGAAGTGGTTTATTTTATCAGTCGGTCGTCATAGAGACGGAAATAGGAGAGGAATGTGAAAATGATTGTTTTTAACAATTCACGTCCCACGATGAGGCTAAGCTGGTAGCCGCGTGATATTGACTTCTCTGTCATCGGCAAACCTCTGGTGTAACTCTTTCATAGGATTCGTTTTTATAAATAGATAAAAATTAAACAAAAATCCATAAATAAATAATTGTCCAACATACCTGCCAGCTATAATTTTCATTATTTAAAGTCCTTAAAAATATTATATTCGCGGCATGATGGTAGTCAGATTCCCTAGATTCTCTCTCTCTCTCTCTCTCTCTCTTTCCCTCTCCCCCCCTTATCAACGATCGCTCTTGGAAGATCCTTATAGATGCTATTTAGAGTCTTCTCAGAGCTGACTAATGTAAGTTTTCACTGCTCTCCTAGCACTGGTGTGTCCATGCGTAGGAGTCTATAACAAAACATCGCTTATGATTTCGTTTAATTACATGAATGTATTTACCCAACTCTTCTGCCACGAGCACAATTTGAACTCGGGTCATCCATTCCAACTCCTATGACTGTAATCGTTATACTAAATACATGATTCCCGTAACTATATGAACAAATTAAAAACGGCCATGGGTGAAAGGTCAAATGCCAAGTTTCAAGATTAGACTCTAGCCAAAGAGCAACGACGATCAACAACAATATCACGAAGACCGGATAAATAAAGCTTAAGAGCAGTATACAAACCTCCCAGTCTTTATTTCAAATGTGGACGAATCTTGTCCGACGGTCCAAATTCGAAAAATAAAAGGAACCACATAAAAACACGGGTAAAGAGTCCAAAAAAAAATGGAACGAAAAACAAACCTTCAACAATGTTCAGTAATAGACTTTTACGGAGAAACTTTATCCATTTATCTTCGGATGGTCCTTTAAGCGTCTTGAAATTGATCAATAGGTTTTTTTATATTTTGTTTTGCTTTGGTTCTTCTTCTAGCAGCTACTGCTGCTGCTGTCCCTTGTTGTTTGTTTTTTTGTTACTTTGTTTTTGTTTGGGGGGATTTTTGATATCTCTATTAAAATTGTGACAGTTTGAACAGAAATGTTATTCTACAAGTATGAGTTTATTGAAATGTATAGATTTGTTTGTGTGTCTGTAATTCTTATATATATATATATATATAGCCTGGGAGACCAGGGTTCAATCCCAGGTCGAGTCATACCAAAAACTCAAAAATGGTACTTGATCCCTCCTTGCTTAACAAGCAGCATTATAATGTAAGGATCAAGGGTAAAGCGGTGCAATCCAGGGAAAGGAGTAGCGCCCTCCCCTACACCTTGGTGTAGTAGCTATCGAAAAGGGAACCTTTGGGTGACCCTCGACTATGGTCACCAACTTTACTCACTTATACATCTTTATTCTATGGAGGTAAAGTCGTCGTCGCGTAGTGGTTAACGAGCTGTAGCACGACATCCTAGTAAGCGAGTTTCAACTCCAATCGGCTAATTATGTTCACTTTCAGACTAATAATCTTGAGAAAGATATCCGCCCTCTTATCATCCCAGCTATGGATTAAATAGAAGTACTACAACTGTCTTTAACCGATCCACTGGCATAATTGTTAGAGTGTTCACCAATAGCCGGGGAGATCGGAGTTCAATCCCAGGTCGAGTCATACCAAAAACTCAAAAAATGGTGCTTGATTCCTCCTTACTTAATACTCAGCAATATAACGTACGTATCAAGGGTAAAATGGAGCAATTCAGGGAAAGGAGTAGCACCCTCCCATACACATCGGCGTAGTAGCAATTGAAAAGAGAACCATCCGGTCGCCCTCGACAACAGTCGGCCAATTTCTTTACAATTCTCCTACAAGGATGGTTTTGGCATTAAGTAACCCGTAAAAGTTGATATGCCTTTAAAGAAAGAAGCCAATAAAGAAAAAAACCTTACTTAAGTGAAATTCAAGTTTTGTTATTGTTGCTAATAAAAGTAAAAGTAAAGTTGGCAACCAAAGTCAACGGTGATCAGAAGGCTCCCTTTTCAATAGCTACTACACTGAGGTGTAGGGGAGGACGCTACTCCATTCCCAGGATTGCTCCACTTTACTCTTGATCCTCACCTTATAGTACTGAGTATTAAGCAAGGCGGCATCAAGTACCATTTTTTTAGTTTTTGGTATGACTCGACATGGAATTGAACCCCGGTCTCCCGGACCATTGGCGAACACTCATTGTTTTCTCTAACCACGCACGCTTGACCATTTTGCTGCAAAATAGATTCATTGTAAATATCAATTGAAAAGTTATATTCAGATTCTCCGTTGGATGTCCATTCTTGTTGAAATGAATGAGGACCTATTGACTTATCTTCCAAATGATTAAGTCCATTTATTCGAAATCATACAAGAGACGGGTGAATGTCTCAGTTGGAAATATCCTAACCGTTTATATCCTACTCCTGACAAAATGTCGATCCACTTGTTTGCTTGTAAAGTCTTTCAGTCTCTTTTATTGAAAGAATACGGTTTGACAGAAAAGGAGAAAATGTGCGGGGAGAGAGCAGAAATTATAATGTAAAGAATTACAAAGAAATTCAATTACAAAATCAGTATATATATATATATATATATATATATATATATATATATATATATATATATATATATATATATATATATATACTGTTGGTGTAGCGTATCTA
Organism: Sepioteuthis lessoniana; assembly: GCA_963585895.1. Taxonomy (NCBI): domain Eukaryota; kingdom Metazoa; phylum Mollusca; class Cephalopoda; order Myopsida; family Loliginidae; genus Sepioteuthis; species Sepioteuthis lessoniana. The sequence goes on along the minus strand of OY757925.1, from coordinate 72,770,112 downwards.
TTAATCTGAAGAGTATTGTCTGAATCCGTTTCGTTTCAAATGTATATTTCCCTCTCTCTGGTGAGAGAATCTGTTTTAATGTTTTTATCAGATTTGAAGGGAATGTTTTCCTAATCAGGCGTAACTTGACTGGCTTGTTGGTTTGTGTGAAGTTTTTCACGGTGTTATTTTCAAGGGCCCTTCAAATCAGTAACGAATTGTTCTCACGTTTATTTATTTGCATAGATGCATATGATTGTTAATTTCTTATTCTTTCTATGTCGGGGGATTTTATATTGAATCCAAATAGTACGTTTATTTTAAACTATTTTTTGCATTTGTCTTCTATTTTCAATAATTGATTTTATATTAATATATTTTATATCAATATTTTTATATCAATATATTTTTATATCAATATATTTTTCAATTCTTTCTATGATCGTGAATTTTGTATCTTATGTTAAAGTCGTGACCGTTTGTGCGGAAGTGTATTTTCACTAAAGTTAGATTACTCTAATCCATAGACTTGATCCTGTGTCTGTAATTATTTAATCTAAAGTAAAATGTCTATTCTGACTTACCAACTCATGTTTTTGGCAGCGTGTGCATTCCAGTAATTAAATAATATTTTTGCGTCTGTAATTTAATTCGTGATAAATTTGCTAAGATTTTTCGTAGTGAAACTAGTGAATGAGTAGGTTGATTTAAGCAGCGTAGATTTTTCTTGATATTGTACACAATAAAATCGTCTAGATTTTACTGCTCTAGAAGATTTTATTGTAGGTTTCCTATGGATTTTGTGGCTACCTTTCATTTCTCTGAGGTTATTCAGTTCACAATAGTGTAGTATCCCTGGTTCTAAAAAATATATTTTAAGTTGGCGTTTACTCACAAAATCTCCCAACGGTTCTTAATTATCTGGACCTGTGGAGGAAAGGTGTGGTTGAATGTTATGAAGGTGGTATGATTCATTCACTTTATGTGTTAATTTTAGAGTGTCTTTTCTAGGGATGAAGATGGCTTTGGTCGTCTATTTTTGGTTCGCGTATAAACATATCCTTTTTCTGAAACTGTTGTTTAAATTTATTACCTTGTTTTGTTTAATTCGTTGTCATCTTAGCAGATTCTTCCAAGCCTGACCACTTTTGAGCCGGGATGGCTGTCTTTGAGATCTTTGGGGTTACAAGTTTTCTGATGAAGAGAGTTGTGTGTGTTAGTGAGTTTTCAATGTAAGTGTTTATAAGTTCCCTGTTCTTCTCAATTTAGAGTAGAATGTCTTAAAATATGATTGGACATGTGAACTTTTCATAGTCAAATTAGATAACCTAATATATATTGACAAGAACAGACGACTTATTATATTATATATAATACCAAATGGACTCATTTTGATCAGACAACATTCTTCAGACAAATACATACGCTACACCAACAATACATTTTACATCGCTTTTCCTATAGCATTTCAACTCCAATAAAAAAAATTATTCGAAATTTTTATGGCTCTAAAAACTTTCTAAAAAATGCTTTCCTTCTTTCCCACGAAACGTTTTTGTCCCGACAATGACCTCAGGTCAAAACTAGTTGAGAACCATCAAAAAATAACAAGATAAAAGTAATATTCCTATTTGTCTTATCATTTTTGATCATATTTCCTGATTTATATATATATATATATATATATACCACCTTAACGTTTCATTTTTCGTCGTTTCTTTCATACCAAATTAACTCTTGAAAATTCACAAAACTGGATTTTTTTTTTATTCTTGGAAACCATTTCTTCACAAAAAAAAAGAATTCCTACACAAAAGATTTTCTTCGCAAAATCTTTTCTATTCTTTAACAAATTTATTTGGGAGTCGATATGCGAGAAGAAACACTTACTGCGATAAGTATGCTCTACAGAGACAGGAAAATAATAGTTTGGTCACCCGATGCTGACACTGATTTCTTTGAAATTTTCGTTGAAGTCTTTCAAAGAGATACATTAGCACAATTTCGATTCATAATATGTCTAGATTACTAACTACGAACGTCATTATATCTAATGTCTGTTTTTTTTTTTTTTTTGGTTATTTAATGCCAGATAATCTTTATAAATATATATATATATATATATATATATATATTTATATGTGTGTGTGTGTGTGTGTGTGTGTGTGTGTGTGGTGCCTTCAATAAGTTTCCAGACTTTTTTGTACAGGCATTTAAAATTGTCGTAGACACTTGAAAATTCAGTATGTTATTGCTGTACATCTTGCTTATGAGATGACTGACCAATTTTTATGATTTCAGGTTCAAATTAACAGCTACAGCGGCAATTAGAATACACCCTACTAAAACCTGATTGTCACAGCTAGTGAATTTCAAAAAGCAATCCGACACTTTGGAAGAACGATATGCATTAAAATTCTGGAATGCTTCAGACTGCTTTTGGAGCATCTTGCATGAATCAAGTATCAGTTTTTGAGTGGCATAAGAGATTCAAGGAAGGCAGGCAGTCTGTGAGGGATGATGAGAGGTGTGGGAGGAGTAAGGAAGTCAATACACAAGAGTTGATTGGCCAAAGGGTTAGGGTTAGGGTTACTAATTTGTTTCCTATCTGTATATATATATATATATAAGCTGTTTTTTTTTAAATCAGTTTAGTGGTTGATTGATTGATTGATTGATTCGACATATAAATCTAAAGCCAATTTTTTCTTAGAGTTGAGAAAATTGCATTCATTGTATGTTCATGTCCAATTTTTTTTATGTTGTTGTTTCTTAAGATATTTTATACAACTATAAAATGTCAAGTATTACTACCTAATCAGAATTATCCATCCAGGTAAAAGTAAACCTTGGAGCAATAGATATTGAAGGGGAACACCCCACTCCCAAGAGATGCATAATCGGAAACTTTACCACTAAATGCAGTTTAGTGCCATGCCCATCATATTTAATTAGCGGGCCGGAGTCATATGCCACTTCAGGAGCTTCCTTTAAGCTCTACCGGTCGGGCTTAATTTGAAAAAAAAAGAGAAACTTTGTTCTCTCTTTGGCCCAGACGATCTGAAATAAAGAAGTCTTTTCCTGTAATCTATTCAGACAATTTAGAAAAGCACCTTGTTTTTATTTACTAAGCTTTGCGGCTGTTTAGGTACCCCAGCCTTGAGATGCTAACAGGTCACTTATTTTAAAACTGTACCGACTCAACAAAGCTTACTTCGATGATCAGATAGGAACTAATGCTTTGCGTTAAAAAAAAAACTTGTAACTTGTTATATCAACAAGATAAAAAAATTCTGTTTTCTTTTTTTTTTTTTAGCTTTAGCCCTGCCAGCAAGGCTTACAATAAACTGACAGTATTCCCTGGCGAGTGTGAAAAAATTACTGAAATGGTTAATTGCATTAATTATTTCATTTTTCAGTTTGGTCTGGTTGCGAATTGTCCTGATGTCTTTTAGTTAGTTTGAGTGGAAATGTAAGTCAAATTGGAAAGGTCAAGGGAGTGCACCAGCGAACAGATGATAGAGGACACCCGTCATCTTAAAACAGGAAGGCCAAATGTATATATATATTCACGTCTTATCATAAGTTTGATTGAGGTAAAATGAGAACATGGTGAAAGTTGGAGACACGTGTGTTGATCATGATGAGATGTCGCAGTAACTTAGTGAGATGACATCACACTGATGATATAATGAATTTTAGAATATATAAAAATGAGCGAATTTTGAAAATTAGTCAGTTGATGCAGTAGTAGTTTGGCAGTCGGTTGTCAGTTAAGTTGAGAGTTGAGATCCACAGGGCCATTCGGTGGCAGCGACAGAAGTGGGTGACTCTGTGCAGCGGCAAGAGTGTCTCTGGTCATATTTCTTTCTCTGTCTCTTGTGCTTCGATGACGGCTAGAAAAACTGTTGGCAATTTGAACGATGAACACCTTCGTATCGAGATAATAAAGCGATAATTTCTCTCAGTAAATGTATTGGATATATTATTGTTACGCCAATACGTTTCAATAAATAATTGCTAATTGTTAACGGAGAGAGTTCTATTGTCGTTGAGTTGCCGTCACCCAGGCAACTTGCTCCAACAAACTACCCTGACCATCAGAAGAAGCTCCGGATGGATTATGTCATTCCTCATCTCTGAATCTTTCAAACACGGCGTGGGCACTGAGGTAATTCATAATCAAGCTACCCGGAAACACAAATGGTAGTTACAGAATGAAGGTCAAAATAGTAACACATTTGGTACCGTTACCTCCATAGTATCACATTTGGTGACGTTACTAGGATAGTATCACTTTTGGTACCTTGACGGTAGCCATAGTAACACAAATGATTCCACGACAATCTTACGTGGGGTAAGACCTCCGCCCGCAAAAAAGAGAGGGTTCTACGCATGATAATAAACGGAGTCTGGTGGTGAAGCTCTATTTCTAGTGATCTGGGAAGTGGGGAGTAACCCTTTATTGACACCCTAACCCTGAGTGGCAATACCCGTAACGACCCTGTCTAAGCAATCTTTTAAAAAATTATTTGTATTCGATAAGACCGTGTGCAAAAAAAAAAAAACTCATAAGAAACAACTTCACAAAAATATCATCATGAACGTACAATGAATGCACTGATGGAATAACGGTCACCTTCATAAGAAATGGAGACGGCGATCCGAGTTCAAATTCTGGGTTAAACTGCTTACCTTTCACATAGCCCTAATGCTCTTTGAAAAGGCGTGCATCTCGTTATACTCCCTCAAGCTATGGGTAAATAGAAGAAATGATTGGGCTCTTTATTCTTTGAAAGGCAACCGGTCTCGGAGAAAGAAAACTTAGAATTCAGACCCGCTAAACTCCGTTTAAACATTGACCTTGTGTCGCTTCCTTCTCGTGTTGAGTGTTGGGTAAATACTTACAATGAATGCCGTTTCAAAATTTCTAAGCATAAGATAGCCCTAGACGCGTTGAAATGTCGTTAAAATCACTCGATCAGTTCTTTTATTCTTCTATTCTAAATGCAAAGCCCTAGAAAAACGAAGTCGTTGAACAACTTATGTTGATAGGCTGACGTGTGAACATCAAACTGAAAATAATGCATATGATTTCATTTTCCTTGTTTTACTTTATTACTTGCCACCTACGAGCAATAAATGTAAGTCCTGCTAGTATATTGATTACCACATTTACTGCCAGTCAAATAGTTTGTGATTTGAGCTGCGCATTAAAAGAAAACAACAAGTTGCAGGAAATGGCTTGAGATGAATTGTATTTATGGCTGGCTAGTTAGTTGGTTGGTTGGATGGTTGTATTTTTTTTGTTTTGTTTATACGATGCATAGTGGCAAACGGGCTTTACTTCGACATCGTAATATGCAAGTTCAAACACCATTAACACTATTACGTTTATTTTCGGACTAATACCTATGGATTAAATAGTGTATTATCAAATCAATATTAGATATTAAATATTAAATAGATCATTACCTATGGATTAAATAATCTAATTTTAAGTCGATATTAAATAATAATCATAAAATAGATTAATACCTGTGGATTAAATGATATAATATTAAATCAATATTAAATAATAAATATTAAATAGGCTAATACCTATGGATTAAACAATCTAATATAAAGACAATATTGAATAAAAAATATAAAATAAAATTATTAGCTGTAGATTAAATAATCTAGTATTAAATCAATATTAAATAGACTAATACCTATGGATTAAATAGTCTAATATTAAGTTAATACTAAACAATAAATAGACTAATAAGTTGGAGACTGTAGTCGAGGGCAACCAGAAGGCTCCCTTTCCAAAAGCTACTACACTGAGTTGTAGGGGAAGGCGCGACTTCTTTCCCAGGATTGCTCCACTTTACCCTTGATACGTACTTTATATTGCTGAGTGTTTAGCAAGGAGGTGTCAAGTACCATTTTTAAAGTCTTTGATATGACGCGACCTGGAATTGAACCCAAGTCTCCCAGATCATTGGCGAACACTCCACTCTCTGGGCCAATGAGCCTATATTGAACCAATATTAAATAATAAATATTAAATAGACTAATACCTGTGCATTAAATAATGTAATATTAAATCAATATTAAATATTCATCATCATCATAATCATCATGTCGCGCTATCAGAACGGATATCCCTGACCCTCTCTCGCCACTCCCCCCTATCGACCATTGCTTCCCGCAGGTTTTCAAGGCTACATCCTGTATCGGCACAGAGCTGCTGTATGTTGGTCGAGCTGGTTGTCCTGCCTTTGCTCGTCCATGTGAGGGGGTCCATAAGAGTACATCACTTATGAGCTCGTCTCTACTTCTCAAGCAGTGTTCCGCGTGTCTGGTTTGTCTAACTTTGAGGGTTTTCGTGATAGGTGGTAGGTGGCTGTACAGCTGCTGCTTTGTGGGGTGCTGCCTCCACGACTTGTTCAATATTGCTCGCAGCATTCTTGTGTAGTTGCCGTCAAGCTTTTTCTCCATACGTTTAGTTAGCGTCCATGTAGTGCATATCAAATATTAAATAGACAAATACCCGTGGATAAAATAATATCATATTAAATCAATGTAAAATATTAAATAGGCTAATATCTATGGATTAAATAATCGTTGTCATGTGGTGGCTAACCTACTGGACAGTGACATCGTAGTAAGTTATTCGAATAGCAGACGTTGTATTACGTTTTCGGACTAATCGATCATATGGAAATCAGACTTGACCGATAAAATGAAACGCAGCTTCTTCCAGGCAGCGGTCGTGTCGATACTGCTGTATGGATGCACTACTTGGACGCTAACAAAACGGCTGGAGAAGAAGCTAGACGGCAATTACACAAGAATGTTGCGAGCAATATTGAACAAGTCCTGGCGGCAACACCCGACAAGGCACTAACTATACGGCCACATGCCTCCCATCACGAAGACTATCCAAGTTAGACGAACCAGATATGCAGGTCACTGCTGGAGAAGCAGGGACGAGCTCATAAGTGATGTACTCCAATGGACCGCCACATATGGCCGAGAAAAAGCAGGACGACCACCTCGAACATACGCACAGCAGTTATGTAAGGATACGGGATGTAGCCCTGAAGACCTGTCAGAGGCGATGAACAATTGGGAGAAGTAGCGAGAGAGGGTCAGGGATATCCGTGCGAGCGGCCCGAGATGATGATGCTGATAATGAAAAAGCACCACTATTGTTCGTTTACAAAGATGGTTCTGATATCAAATAACTCACGAAGTTTGATTTGCCATTAAACAAAAAAACCAAGCCAAACATTGATGCGTATTTAATAAGAATATTGATAAATAGAGTTTCTAATGTTAAATAACAATACTTGAAACCGTTTAACAATGTGCAAACAAATGATAACATTAAATAGAATTATTTGTGCTAAATAACAAAAGTTGAAACCATTTGAATAGTGTTCAAATAAATGATTAATATTAAAAAGAATTATCAGTGTTACGTAGTAATACTTAAAACCATTTAACCAAATGATTAAAATCAAATAGAGTTTTTCGTGTTTCATAGCAGTACCTGAAGCCATTTAACTGTGTTCAAAAAATGATTAATATTTGATGGCATTATTAGCGCTTGATATCAATACTTGAAACCATTTCATGTTTTGCCAACAAATGAACTCTAACTAGTTCAAAAACAAAGTTCCCTATTCGCTTACAAATTAAATATAAACAGGATTTGGCATTAAGGGTTGATGTACCATAAAATACCAATCAAGAAACCAACAACAAACTTTGTTAGGTTATTTTACGTCGAAGCCAGTTTAACAATTTTTTGTACAGACATGTTCATGAAAAGAAGAGAAAATAATTGACAGATAACTTAAAAAAATATAATTATTTCATTCAACCAAAATAATACATTAACAGAAAATAAGAAAACAAAAGGCAGTTACTATCCAAACACTGCTGGCCAAGATAATAGGTAAGTCATTCTCGCTGAGGTCCAATCGACCCATTGCCCACCGACTAATTGTCCCTTCGACTAAAGTGCCTCAAATAATTATCCTGTCCAAACAGCACGGTATCTCTATTTATATTATCTTGAGGCCCTCCACTTCCGTCCACTGTCGATCAGTGTTCACTCGCCAATGTCTCACTTTATTCTTTTATGATATAATTATATATAGTGTATCTTTCCAATCATTTTAAAAAGCTAAGAACATATCTAAGACAAATCTATTTGATCCACAGACGGTACCCTAACAAGAACAAACATTTCACGTCTGAGTGAATTTTGGCGTAACGGCAATGAAAATCTCTTCCCGTTTGTTATAGTTAAATAGTTGGATAGATTCGGTTCTTCAGCTTTGACAAGGCAACCAGTCTAGGAGAAAGAAACACTGAATTCAAGCCAGCTGTATTCCGCTTACAATTGGACCTTGTGTCATATCCTGCCCATGCCGGAGGGGTTGGGTAAATACATACAATATCTTTATTATCATTACAATTGAATTTTTTATTACTCTGCAAATTCTTTAGCTGTCTGTAATCATTTGTTAAAAGTTAGTTATATATCAAATATTTATATCAAATACAAATAATTTGCATACAGCAGCTACGTGGTTACAAGTATTTCTATCTATTACTAGTAATATATATATATATATATATATATATATATATATATATGTGTGTGTGTGTGTGTGTGTGTGTGTGTGTGTGTGTGTGTGTGTGTGTGTGTGTGTTGTATCAAGTATCTCTATCTAATACTAAGCCCAGTCGGCTGGGACTAGAAATTACATCGACTGCCTCTCTGCCGAGGAGTAAAACCTCCTTAACGAGTGTCCAGTTATATGACAGTAAACAATCTGATGGAGAGGCCCCAGCAATGCAGGAACTTTGGAGAATGTGCAGTACCCAGTCATTGCCATCGCTCCCAATTTCACTCTGGCCCCGAATGGTAGCACCTGATATGCGTGGGTTAAATAGAACTGTTTGTCATTGAAACTAAGTGCAAACAAATCACATGCTAAATTTAATTGTTCGAAATAGAACTGTTTAATAATTTAACTATGTGTAAACAAATGACCACAAACAAATGGTTGATGCTAAAATGAATTGTTTTGGTTATATAAAGAATGTTCCAAAATAGATACAACCCATTGGGGTGTATCCCCGTAATCTAATGGTTAAAGCACTTGATTGCGGAATCGTAGTACTCAAGTTCGAACTCCAGTCACGCTATTACGTTCACCTTCGGACAAATACCCTTGTATGAACCCCCTTATTCTCCCGTCTATAGGTTAAATAGTACCACTGCTGTCCTTCTAAAATGATGGATTTGTCATTAAGTAACCTGAGAAAGTTAATATGCCATTAAGTAACAAAAAACAAGCGAACCATTGATATGATAAGGATTTTTAACTGAGACAAGCAATGACGGCCATTTGGAACACGTCCTGTAAAAAACAGTTTATTTTTTAATTGTTATAATATCAGCTTACATTACATGCAATTTTAAGTGTCTTCTCTCACTAATAAATCATTATCATATTAATGGGTTGCATCTATTTTGAGACAGTTTTGAATGATTTTGACTCCTAATAAGTTGGGAGGCAAAATATTTTTCCTCTCTTGTCCAAGGCATTGTGCTCGAGGAATAACAGTTGTTATAATGTAGAATTTTTAAATTTGAAACAAAAAAGAACATAACCTTATTATCAGTAGAGTTATTAGCAGTCACACGGGTCCCATGTATATTGAGACAGTCTTTAGCAATACTTGAAACCATTTAACTGTGTGCAAACAAATGAGCTCTTGCTTGTCTAAAATGTTATCTACTGAGTATTCATTTAGAAATCGTATGTTTAATATATATAAAAACAAAATTTGATATTAAATAACCTACAAAGATTGATATGCCATAAAACCCAAACAACCGATCTAATACTAATAATTTATACACATATATATGGATTAAAGTAACTATTGTTGTTTAATAAAAATCATTCGTATGCAAACAATTATATGGTTTCAAGTATCTAGTAATCATTAACAAATAATTAGATAGTTTCAAGTAACTGATAATAATTAGCAAACAATTATATAGTTTCAATTAAGTAATAATACTTAACAAAAAATTATATGGTTTCAAGTAACTAAGAATCCTTAGCAAACAATTATATGGTTTCAAGTAACTAAAAATCCTTAGCAAAAAATTATATGGTTTCAAGTAACTAAAAATCCTTAGCAAAAAATTATATGGTTTCAAGTAACTAAAATCCTTAGCAAACAATTATATGGTTTCAAGTAACTAAAAATCCTTAGCAAACAATTATATGGTTTCAAGTAACTAAAAATCCTTAGCAAACAATTATATGGTTTCAAGTAACTAAAAATCCTTAGCAAACAATTATATGGTTTCAAGTAACAATTCTTAAAACAAGTAACTTACAGTTGTATTATATCAAGTATTTCTATCCAATATGCATCATTTTCAAACAGATCTATCTGCTCCATAGATGACCCTCTAACAGGTAAAAGCAGTCAGAGCCAGAGTGAACCTTTGAGTAATGGCAATGAGAAAATAACTCCATACTTTTCGAGAACTGGAGCCTCACAACCTGACGCAGATTCGTGTCACGGCAAGCAAACACTTTCTTGGGAGATGCAGGTCTAAACTCTCTGATAATGCAGTCGACTTATTCTAAGCCCCAATGACAGAGAGATTGCGGTTAGGTATGCGTACCTCTGTCTGTGTGTGTGTGTGTGTGTGTGTGTGTGTGTGTGTGTGTGTGTGTGTGAAGTGTTTTGAATATAAATAGATATATATCCCTTTCTCTTTTCTCACCTCGTTTATCCTTGGGCAAACATTATTAACTTAAATTTAATCAAAAAATTATTTCCTGTTTATTCATGACTTTTTGTCAAGAAAGGATAATGGATAGATTTTTAATGAACGAAGCATAAAACAACTCAAAGTAACAAATAAAATTTTTAAAAAAGATGGTCACAAATTAATTCAAGAAAAATATCAAATTTATGTTTTTTTATTAGCATGCTTTGTCTCTTTACAAACAGGTAAACACTTCATACTTCATACTTCATAACACCAGTGTTTTGAAAGCCAATATTTTAATGGTGTTCAGAATCATTTTAACCATTTAAACACTTTATACTTCATAACATCAGTGCTTAAAGAGCCAATATTTTAATGGTGTTCAGAAGCATTTTAACTAATTAAACACTTCATTCTTCGTAACATCAGTGTTTTAAGATCCAATATTTCAATGGTGTTCAGAAGCATTTTAACCAATTAAACACTTCATACTTCGTAACATCAGTGTTTTAATAGCCAATATTTTAATTGTGTTCCAAATCATTTCAAACAGGTAAACACTTCATACTTTGTAAAATCAGTGTTTTAAGAGCCAATATTTTAATGGGATTCAGAATCATTTTAACCAATAAAACAATTCATTCTTCGTAAAATCAGTGTTTTGAGAGCCAATATTTTAATGGTGTTCAGAATCATTTTAACCAATTAAACATTTCATAATTCGAAAAATCAGTCTTTTAAAAGCCAATATTTTAATGGTGTTCAGAAGCATTTTAATCAATTAAACACTTCATACTTCGTTCAATAATCGATGTTTTAAAAATCAATGTATTAATGAAATTCTGAGGCATTTTAAACACGTAAAAACATTATCGTTTGTTGCAATATGAAAGTGTTTATGAGTCAATGTATTAATTGAATTCACAGTCATTTTAAACAGGTGAGGACTTTATACTAAGTTGCAATATCATTTTTAAGAGATAACGTATTAATAAAGTTCCTTATGCTTACTTGCAGTATTAACGTTTTACGAGCCGATTTATTGATATAGTTCACAGTTATTATAACAGGTAAATACTTCATACTCGCTTGCAACGTCAACGTTTTAAGAGTCGAGGTATTAATAAAGTTCACAATCATTTTCAACTTGCCAACACTTTATACTTAGTTGCAATACCAACATTTTAAGAGTCAATATATTTATAAAGTTCACGGTCATTTTAAACAGATAAATACTTCATACTTAGTTGTAATATTAATGTTTTAACCGACAATGTATTTATAATGTTTGAAACCATCCAAGTACTTTATATATCGTTTTAGCAGCAGTATTTTGAAAGCCACTATATTAACGTGGTTACAGTCATTTTAAAGGGGTAAATACTCACATGCTTGCTTGCAACGACAACGTTTTAAGAGTCGATGTATTAATAAAGTTCACAATCATTTTCTACTTGCCAACGCTTTATGCTTAGCTGCAATACCAATGTGTTAAGAGTCAATTTATTATTGAAGCTCACAGTGATTTGAAACTGGTAAATACTTAATTCTTAATCGCAAAATATTTTTAGAGAAAATGTAGTTCAAATTCATTGTAAACATTATCTCAAATAGATATATTTAAATTCTAGATAAGATACTAACAATTACTGTCACTCCGGTCAGAATAGACATGTGTGTACTGGCAATAAAGAAATGACTCTTAGACTCCGCAGAGTCTTAGAAATAAAACCTCACCACCAGATTCTGGTTAGAATCATACGAAGGATCCTTTTGTTTTATAATTTCTTCTCTACTCAATGTGAATTACAATTAAATTGTATTCGAAATGAGTAACCAGAACCAGAAAATTCATTTGCACTTAACGAATGAAAATATCTATGTAAGGGTTTAATCATGTTGTATTAACTGCACCGATAACATAGCGATTATGGCAAATGCACCCGCCCAAGATAAAACCCTATTGCATAGTCTGGAACGAGCCGCCGCAGGCATTAGCCTCCATGTCAATGCACACAAAACAGAATACACGTGCTTTAATCAAACAGGCGACATCTCCACACTAGGCGGTAGCTCTCTGAAACTAGTAGACAAGTTCACCTACCAAGGAAGCTGTGTCTCATCAACCGAAAAAGACATCGACATGCGGCTAACAAAGGCATGGACAGCTATTGATAAGCTATCGGTCATATGGAAGTCAGACCTGACAGATAAAATGAAACGCAGTTTCTTACAAGCAGCGGTCGTGTTGATACTGCTATATGGATGCACAACATGGATGCTAACTGGAGAAGCTAGACGGCAACTACACAAGAATGCTGCAAGCAATTTTGAACGAGTCCTGGAGGCAACACCCCACAAAGCACCAACTGTACGGCTACCTACCTCCCATCACGAAAACTATCAAAGTTAGACGATCCAGACATGCAGGACACTGCTGGAGAAGCAGGGACGAGCTCATAAGTGATGTTCTCCTTTGGAACCCCTCATATGGCAAAGCAAAAGCAAAAGCAAAAGCAAGACGACCAGCTCAAACCTACATACAGCAGCTCTGTGAGGATACGGGATGTTGCCCTGAGGAACTACCAGAAGCGATGAACGATAGGGAGGAGTGGCGAGAGAGGGTCAGGGATATCCGTGCTAGCGGTACGACATGATGTTGATGATGATTATTCTTTTGAACATTCTAAAAGTTATAGATTCTTTAGACATTCCAAAAGTAATGATTTCTTTTGACACTCGAATTTCAGCATTAAGTAACCCATAAGGAATCGATATGCCGTTAAACAAATTTACTAAACTAAACCTGATTTGACGTAAGACTTGACCTCTTAGCCGGCTCAGGCCTATACTTCAATTAGAATATTGCCGGAAACCCTCTCTATCAAATAAACTATTTCTGAGCTAAAGAATACGTGCTGCGAATAGATTGATCGAAGGAGAGTCTCTAAGACTGACGCCATAATGAGCGTTGCCGAAATATGTTGAACAGAGATGTAGATTATAAGAACGACGTATAAAGAAAACGGAGTGAAAAATTGAAAGTCAATGAATTATTGTACGAGGGAAATCACTTCGACAAGAAACCATGAAACAGGGAGCAAACCAGTCAAGCTGATTAAATGTGAATGAATAGAATAATTATAAAATTGGAAAATCTTCGAAAAATTTTTTCAAGAACTATTATAGCTGGTGTCCCCTGATTAACAATGTTTTCATTCTTCGCTTGACATACATTGCACGACCCAAGAGATTTTTTAACAAATGGTGAAAATGAATTTGAAGGATAAAGAAACTCTTAAATGGGGACGAATAGTGAAAAGAAATGTCGACTAGGTTCATTTAATTAAATACGTGCTTTGATATTTGATCTTAAAGAAGGACGAAAGTGAAAAGAAAACAAATTATTTGCGTGTGTTTTTCAATAGAGTAACAAGGTTGTTGTAATTAATGACTAAATACTTTGTGTGGGTCGGTATTTTTTATTTTTAAAGACTTCGGGTAGAAAGAAAGAAAGAAAGAAAGATGGGAAAGAGAGATAGAAAAAAAGAAGGGAAAGAAGGAAACATTTTAAAAGAAAGAAATTGAAATGAAAGAGAAAGAAAAACAAACATGGGAAGGAAGGAAAGAAGGGGGGGACAAGTTTGAAAGAAAAAGAAAAAGGAAAGAAACAAACAAGCAAACATGGAAAGAAAAGAAGGAAGGAAGAAAAGGAATCAGCCAAACGTTCGAAAGAAAAAAATTGAAAAGAAGACAAAGAAAAAAATATGAGAAGGAAGGAAGGAAGGAAGGAAGGAAGGGAGAAAGGAAAAGAAAAGTCCGAAAGGGAGGGAGACTGAAAAGAAGAGACCAAGCTCGAAATGACACAGAGAAAAATGAATACTGATGGATGGAAATTATAAAGCGAGGGGGGGAAAATGAAGTTAAAAACAGAAAGAAAAAGAGAAAGACTTTGAGTAGTGTCGTCTAGCAACTTATTACCCGTGCAAAAAAAAAAAAAAAAAAAAAGAAAAATGAAGTTAAAAAAAAGAAAATGAAGTAAAAAGTGAAAAAAAAATGAAAAAAATAAGATTAAAGCAAAATGAAATTTAAAAAAATGAAAAAGATAAATAAAACAAATTGGAAAAAAAAAGAAAACAAAGTAAAAAAATGAAATAAAAGCAAAATGAAGAAAAAAAGAAAATAGGAATGAAGTGAAAGGAAAATCAAGTAAGAAAGAAAAAATTAAATAAAAAGAAAATGAAGTAAAAAAAAAAAGAATGATATAAAAAGAAAATGAAGTAAGAAAGAAAAAAAGGAAAATAAAGTAAAAACCAGAAAAAATTAAATAAAAAAAGAAAGTAGTATCATCCGGCAAATTATTATCCGTGAAAAAAAAAATGAAGAGAAAAAAAAAAAGGATTTGAACTCGTGTCGCTGTGTCCATTTCCTACGACGATAACCATTACACCACCAGCACCTCATTGACATCATCTCCTCACAAAATCTAACTTATTACTCATCTTTTACTTTAGACCAAATAAATATTACATTTTCCATAATACTTTCTGTTGAAATTACATTATTACAGATTAGCATTACATATTACGTAATACATACTACTGATTTTAACTATTACGTATTATCTTTTAACTGATATATTTTACCTTTACCTGCTAATTGGTAAATTTTACCTGGTCTCTGGAATCTTTTACACGTCACCTTTTCACTTTTTTATTCATTAATTCACTGTAGGTTATTAGTTACGGCCATATCATATGGCGGCGTAAACCAGAGAATTTTCCTTAGCCAATTCTTCCCTTTATTCCGTAAATTGGATGTTTCATCTATAGTTTTACTGACAAGTTTGGTTTTATAACCACTATTTTTTTTTAGCGTCAGCTCATAAGCGTGCTTGCTTTGAGTAAAGATATTGATGCCAGAAGATTTAGTAGATAAACGAAACAGTATACCATTTGGGATATATTTGAAAATTTGTCTCGGGTAGTTAGAACCAACACTGGTACCACATGAGTATTGGTTATTTTTCTTAAATGGGGATACAGTGCCGTTGTACAAGTTAAGTGTAAAATCCAAATAATCTGTAAATTTTAAATTGGTTTGGATATCTAACTGTGACACTATGAAGGGGGTGCGCCAAGCAGACAATCCCTTTGTCTGTTTTGGCGCGAAAGCACACAAAGGTTATGGACTCGAGATCTCGGAAACGACCGGAAGTAGGCAAGGGAACGCGAGTGAGGAGTTGGCGGAAGGAACCCACCGAAGGCAGTTCGTGACGGGAGACGCAGAGAGGGCAGTTGGCGACGGGCGACAGAGAGGGGCAGTTGGCCGTCGACACCGGACAGCAGAAGTGACCAGTCGGCATGAGATAGGATCCAGAAGCAGTGAGGGAAGGCCAGTCAAGATGAGTCAGCATTTCCGTGATTTGTGGAAATTTCGCGAAGGATGCACGCTAGCGTTAGTCTACAGGGAATGCAGTGTCGCAACTTAACCTTCTTGCACTTGAGTTGACCCAAGCCTTATTGTTCGTTTGTTCTTTGTTCTTTCCTCCCACTCCCTTGATTGTAATTCTGTGGCCATAAGGAAATGTGCGATGCCCCTATCGGAACCACTAGATAATTCACTGGCCAAGAAGTGAAATGGTTGAAAGAAGTTGATGTATTTGGGGGGGCGAGGGGTATCGTCACATAACTGGAATCCAAACTTGTCAAATAACCAATGCATTTTTCTCTAATTACATGGCCCTTTCTCGAGGCATAATTGTCAACAGTTATCAATCCGTCATCCCGGTAAAGGCCATGGTTGCAGGGGTCAATAATATTACTGAGGTTGTTTAACAACAAGCAACCCATTAACACATAGATGTAAGCCCCATCAAAAGTCCTAATAGGGTTATCAAAATTACCATTAACTCATTTTTTAACGCATAAAAACTCACCATTGCACAACAATGATTTTCAGTTTGTTTAAATATTTTGATTTTATCCTCTGTTATCAACATATATTCTCTAGCTAGATTCAATGCCTCGTTTACAGTTTTTACTATTCTTGACGGGTAAAATTCTTTAATGTCAAATTTTATAAAGCAACATTCATCCTTTTTTGCTATAGTTCTTAAACAGCTTAATACAATTATTCCCATTACGTCATGGGTTTATTTTTAGAGGTATTCTAAGCGTAGCACAAATATCTTGTAAAGAAACCTTGCTAATCTTCCCTATTTGTATTTTTGTGGAGTTAATTAATATAAATGCTGGATTACAACAGAAATCACTTTTGTGGTCCTTTAAAGTGATAAAACAATTTTTTATATTAATTTTTTTTAATCCGATCTTTTATTTTCAATTTAATACCTAATAATTCCGCTTCCTTATTCAGATAAGCCTCTAAATTAGGTGGGGGGTATAATGTTTGACTGCTACTTTATGCAACATTTGTTAATGTTCATTAGGGTTCATCTTATATAAATTACTCGATTTATCAGCCTTAAAGATTTTGTTAGTGAACTCAATGTCTTTAAGGTCTCTCTTTATTAGCTTGTGTACCCTTATTAACATTTCTTTACCTTATAGACTTAACCGATTCAGTTAACTTGAATCTGATTCCAAAGTATTTAATTATTTAATATGATGGGATTGGATATTCGTTTTAAAGCCGTAGAACTCTTGCGTATCTTGGGATTTAGTCTGAGAATTATTTGTAAGAAAATATGTGCTTTCTATCTTATATTTGAGAAAGAAGATTCAATATTTTTTAAAGTGATAATCTACGTTGGTTTGTATTTGGCAACGGAATATTTTTAAAAGAATTAAGGATATGCATTTGCTTCATAACGAATCGGACTTAAAACTGCTCAATTGTAATAACTAGAGCTACAGTTATTTTAGTCTTTATTTTTGAACCTATTAAAAATGGATGATGTAAATGAAGAAATATTACACAAACTGATATCTCGGGAAAAAATCAATAAAAGAAACAAAAGACTAAAAAAAAAACTGCTTGAAAATAATCAACCAGAACCGCAATGTTGAACCAAAAGAAAAAAACGCCAACAGACTTACCTTAGCAAATAGGTAAAAGTGTTCAATATACTGAGCAAATCAAAACTAGAATACCTAAAGAGCCCAAAACAACCAATCTAGGTTTCAGTGTCCGTAATACTTTTTATTTACAAATTGCATTACCTATTTTTCAAGTTACCAGAATTATAGAAAGAGATTTAAAAGTTAAAAATAATACACACAGCCACACACACACACATACACACACACACACACACACACACATATATATATATATATATATATATATATACGAGGATCATTAAATAAGTTTCCAGGCTTATTTTCGTATAGGCACTTTTATTGATAGTACACACATGAAACTCTAGTCCCCTTCGAAGTAGTGTCCTCCTGCTGCAATGTACTCGTTGTACCGTTCCAACAACTTCTTGAAGGCCCCATGAAAGTCCTCATGTGTTAACGTGTCAATGACTTTCGTCACAGTCTCTTTCAATTGTCTCATAACGACAGCCTCTGAGCTTAGGGAATAACCAAAAGTAAGCAAGGTGTCGACTACAGGGAGGCTGAGGAACTGTCTTGAGGCCCATCTTGGTCAAATAATCAGTGACAAGGATGGAGTTGTGGACTAGTGCATTGTCCTGGTGGAAATGCCCCTGACCCGATTGAAGAGTGCTGCTCTCTTCCTTAGGAATCTCTTCCTGAACTCCCTTAAAACCTCAACATAGTAATCCTAACCCTAACCCTTTGGCCAATCAACGCTGATGTATTGACTCCGTTACATCTCTCAATCCTCTCATTATCCCTCACAGACTCCTTGTCTTCAATGAATCTCTTATACCACTCAAAAACTGATGCTTGATTCGTGCAAGATGATCCAAAAACAGTCTGAAGCATTCCATACGTTTCTGTGGCATTTTTCCAAGCTTAAAACAGAATTTTATTGCATATCGTTCTTCTAAAGTGTCCTCACGTCCAGATTGCATTTTCGAAATTCACCAGCTGTGACAATCAGGCTTTAGTAGGGTGTATTCCAATTTCTGTTGTAGCTGTTCATTTCAACCTGAAATCATAAAAATTGGCCAGTCATCTCATAAAATGTATAGCAATAACAAAAAAAGCCGGGAAACTTATTGAATGCACCACGTACATATATATATATATATATATATATATAGGATGTTCAGGTCAAATTTGATAGCATAGAAGAAGCATAAAAACAATATCCCATCTAGAATTAAACCATATATAGTTTAATTTTACGCATATATATATGTTTGTGTGTGATTAAAAGCAGCATAAACGGTGAGTCGAGAGGGTTTGGTGAATCAGTGTCTGGCTTATGTGATCATCAGAGTAAGAGCTCATCTAATTTACATCTAAATATGTTCTCTTACTGATATTGATTTTATCACGGTTTCAAGCTAACAAAAGAAAGAAGCTGAAGGTACCCCATTAAAACAATTACCGACGCTGACTACGCTGATGACATAGCACTTCTGGCAAATGCACCCGCACAAGTCGAAACCCAGCTACATAGTCTGGAACGAGCCGCTGCAGGCATCGGCCTCCATGTCAATGCACACAAGACGGAATATATGTGCCTCAATCAAAAAGGTAACATCTCCACACTAAACGGTAGCGCACTGAAACTGGTTGACAAGTTCACCTACCAAGGGAGCAGTGTCTCATCAACCGAGAGAGACATCGACACACAATTAGCAAAGGCATGGACAACAATCGATAGGGTATCGGTCGTATGGAAATCAGACCTGACCGATAAAATGAAGCACAGTTTCTTCCAAGCAGCGGTAGTATCGATACTGCTACATAGATGCACCACGTAGACGCTAACAAAACGTATGGAGAAGAAACTTTACGGCAATTACACGAGAATGCTGCGAACACAAAGCAGCAACTGTATGGCCACCTGCCATCCGTCACGAAAACTATCAAAGTTAGACGAACCAGACATGCGGGACACTGCTGGAGAAGTAGGGACGAACTCATAAGTGATGTACTCCAGTGGACCCCTTCACAGGGACGAGCGAAGGCAGGACGTCCAGCTCGAACATACATGCAGCAACTCTGTGACGATACTGGATATAGCCCTGAAGACCTGCCAGGGTAATGGACGATAGGGAGGGGTGGCAAGAGAGGGTCAGAAATATCCGTTCTGATAGCGTGACATGATGATGACTGATATTGCCCAGTCTTTATTTTTGAATATATCAAACAACATAAAACACATGCAAGCAAGCGCACACACACACACACAGACACACACACACACACACATATATATATATATATATATATATATAAATCTAAAGTAATCCATAAATTATTCCTTGTATTTTATTTTTAACAAAAATGCAAACATATATATATATATATATTTAAATAGAGGGATTATATATCATAAATTGAATTATCATAACCAGAAAATCCGGCAAGCACTCCATGCAATATACTCAACACTGGACAGCTGTTTTGACCTTATTAGGTTTAATCAGCATACTGTAATCTCCACCGCTGGAGATCAAACCAGCGACCACAAAATGCAGAGACGAAACTTTACCACAGAGCCACCGGTCCACATCACACGCAAGCGATGCCAAATTAACTTGGCACTTCTGGTTGAGTGGTTGCGCATTTAACATAACGAGTTAACTCCTGTAACACGATGACGTCTGCTTTTAGACTAATACGTTTGCTGAAAGTATGAACACGCTTATACAACCCCCCCCATAAATAACACCACTGTTGTCCTTGTAAAAGGATAGCTTTGGGGTTAAATAGGCCATGGAGGTTGATATGCCATTAAACAAAGAAAGTGAATCCCTATTTTAAACTTTCGAATAACATATTATTCTGTTTTCTTCTTTATTTTCTAAATAGTTGACACTATGATTAACGCATGTTTGTATTACCATGACAACGGAAACTTAAATCAATTTGACAATATAGCACACTGTATCTAGCAATAGGTGCTTAAATATACTCACTCTCTTTCTCTCTCTCTCTCTCTATATATATATATATATATATATATATGTGTGTGTGTGTGTGTGTGTGTGTGTGAGTGTGTTCGCTTTTTTTACCCTCTCTCTCGATTGTCTGTCTCTCTATGCATTTCTTTCTTGCTCTCTCTCACACATACTTACTCTCTGTCTTTCAGTCTCTCTTTCACTGTGTTCGCGTTATCTCTCTCTCTCTCTCTCCCTCTCTCTCTCTCTATATATATATATATATATATTTATGTGTGTGTGTGTGTGTGTTCGCTTTTTCTACCCTCTATATCTCGATTGTCTGTCTCTTTATAAGCATTTCTTTCTTGCTCTCTCTCACACATACCTACTTTCTGTCTCTCTTTCATTGTGTTCGCGTTCTCTCTCTCTCTCTCTCTCTCTATATATATATATATATATGTGTGTGTGTGTGTGTGTGTGTGTGTGTGTGTTCATTTTTTCTACCCTCTCTCGATTGTCTGTCTCTCTATATGCATTTCTTTCTTGCTCTCTCTCTCACACATACTTACTCTCTGTCTTTCAGTCTCTCTTTCACTGTGTTCACGTTTTTTCTCTCTCTCTCTTTCTCTCTCTCTCTTTATTTTCATGTTTTCTTCACTATCTTCGTTATTTTTCTTTTTTTCTCTCCATCTCTTTCTTTTTCTCTTTCTCTCTGTTTTTTTTCTCACGATCTTTCTCTCTCTCTCCGTTTCTCTCTCAATCTCTGTTTCCCTCTCTGTTACTCTCTCTCTATATATATATATATATATATATTCGCTTTTTCGTCCCTTTCTCTCTTTCTTTTAACTGACATGTATCATTATTTATTCAAAAACAACAGTCAGAATGGGATAAATATTTTTCCTCTTTTACACTGATTCTCCTTTAGCCTATTCGGTTTTATCACAAACATGATCTGCTCGTTAGAAAACATAATATCTTCATATTCATAGCCATCATTCATATCTTCATGTCCTCAGCACGTGATTTATACTTAATCCAGCCCTAATCAAAACTGACACAAAACTCACAGATTCCAATTCTCTGTTTCTCTCTTAAAAAATAAAACCACAGCAGTTCTGTTTAAAGAATCCTTTGTCGTGGCTGTCGTTGTTTCTGACCACCAGACATTCACCACCTCTCCTTCGTTTAGTTTTATGAACACGGTCTTCATTCTCGTGTTTACCATCATCATCATCATCATCATCATCATTATCAAGGTATGCCAACATCATGGATTCCTTTCTCTTTCTCTCTCTCTCTCTCTCTCTCTCTCTCTCTCTCTCTCTTTCTCTCTCTCTCTCTCTCTCAATATATATATATCTTTCTCTCTCTCTTGGTCATTCATCTTGGCAAGTCCTCTTGGCGACATCTAGTATCCGTATGAAGCTGCTCTCTCTCTCTCTCTCTCTCTCTCTCTCTCTCTCTCTCTCTCTCTCTCTCTTCGCTCATAAATCAATTTTTGCGTTCTCTCTAACTCTCTATTCATTTCTCTACTCTTTCTCTTTCTCTCAGTTCAATAATCTATTTTCAAGCTCTCTCTATCTCTCAATTCATTTATCTATTCTCTCTCTCTATGAATCTCTCTCTATGAACCTCTCTGTCTCTCTCTCTCTCTCTCTCTGTTCAATAATCCATCTTCGCTCGCTCTCTCTTTCTATATATAAATAATTTTATATATATGTATATATGTTCATTTTTATATTCTCTCTGTCTCTTCTCACTCTCCCTCTCCCTCTTTCTCTCTCTTTATTCATTTCTACTCTCTCTCTTTCTCTCTCTATCCAGATTTTTGGGCGGCCAACCCTGATATAGATGTCCAAGTGCTGACTAAGTGGGTGGTTACTCGGTCGATGCTGTCCGACGTAGTTGCCGAGGAACCCCAGCATTAACGTCACGAAACCGACTTTCCTCGAGCCTCAGGGGATCGTCTCCCAGGCTCTAACCCTCCTTGAAGTGGTGAGATTTATTGCTTGGCACCTGAGGCACCCTTTTGTGAGGAAATGCCGACGGGGTCCGAGGCATTTTTGGAGCCGCCGGGCGTATCTGGGCCACGCCCATGCTTCCAAGTCCAGCTTAAAACTGCCTAGTGCCGTACTCGTCCGGTTGGTGGGACGTACGGCAAATACCAATTTTCCCATTGTTGAAGAGAGTAGAGATAGATTCATGCCTTTCATATTCGTATTAACGCTAAGTGAAATGAAAACAGTTTTGTCCAGGAATTTAACTCGTATCACAGGGTCCATTTACAACGACAATAACCGTTACACTATGAGTGCTTTCAACTATGATGATGTCATTTTACAAAAAACTACAATGTCTTAGGAATGACACGAAACTACATCTGATGGTCAGGATTCAGTTCTGGAGATCTGTTGCATGGGGAGTGCCCCTTTCAAGGCATTACCCCCAGGAACTCTCTTATTAGTGTTATATATTGACCCTCGACCGAGCCGTCAATCAAGAGATGCACCTATGTAATTAAGCAGAAGTACAGCGGAAGCAGGTGACGTTAGAAAATAATATAACCAGGTTCCCAGGCGGTTCGAGTTAGTTGGAGACAGGATGCCGAAGTGAGAACCAGGGCTTTGGGCCCTTACTGACCTCCGGTTGAGCAACCCAAGCCAATATGCGAAAAAAGTGCTTCTATGGTCGAAAGAAGAATTTGGGTCAATATAGCAGTCCGTCCTTGTCTCCACTCATTTCTCACACACTACAAACATCACCCTTTCGAAAATAAAGTGTGAGAGATTTATATTTTTATAAAAAAGTGTGTTCGTTCGTTATTGAAGTCGTCATTATCGGTTGATAGTTTCCGCATATATATATAATCTTATGCGTGCAGTTGAATTATGTATATACAACATCATGAGTATTAGTACTCGTTAGGGTCACATCTATAGATCAAATAGAACTCTACAAAGGATTTTTGTCACTAGTTATTTGAAACCATATGTAATATAATTAAGAAAGATAATTAATCATATTAATTATTCTATTAGTAGTGATAAATTGTAAGTGAGCTAAAAACATTGAATTGAAGTGTAAGTCACATGCGAAGGTCAAATTATACCGTTACACACCAAATGAACGGTTGTAACCTCACCGTGGGAAAAGTTGACGAACACAAAACTCTATCTTAAGTCACTAACACAAAAGTTTATTCGCTATTACACTTTTTAAGTAGTCTTCGGGAGAAAGAAAGAGATTATAAAAGCTGAGTCGACCATGTTAGCTATACAAGGTGAAACAACATGTCATAAAAAGAGAGAATGAGAGAGCAGCCACAAACCTTTCAATTTTCTTTCTGGTTTTCTGTTGTAGATCTAACCCAAAATGAGGGCCAAAATTTTCGTCTCTGTTTACATTGTCTCTGGCTGGTGTTCAACTCTCGTCTTTGCCTCATAACGTCTCTCAGCCTACTAACTTTCAAACTAAAGTCGTCCCTTTACTTCCGCGTGGTATCAGAGGGAGTAAATATCCATTTTCGGTTGTTCTACACTTGCACAGGAGATTTAAGACCACTGTTTTTTTAATTACCGTAGTCATTCACCCGTGACTGTCTGACCTACAACTAGTGTTTTAGCGTGACTCACTCATGTTAGCTGGCTCTCCGCAGACTCTCAGTCGGCTTTTTCTTATTATTTTTCTTTTTTCTCTTCTTCCCCAGAAATTCTCTTTATAACTTGGATGTACCATATCATGTTACAAAATGGTGCGTTGGTCGCATGTGTGGCAGAATATTGGGTTGACAGGTTGTGTTGGAAATCATCTAGGATGAATTATTGGGTATTTTGAAACCGTTGCTGCAGGGCAGTTATTAAAAAGAAAACATTCTGTCGAGAAGATTAATCTAAATTAGATAAAAGTTAAAGACACGTGTTCTTTTATCATTAGTGAATGGAATGATAAAGGGATATTATAAAAGCAGGAGATTTTTTAGAAGTCACTCAGTTGGGCAGTCGAGTTGAGGGTTGGAGGCGGTTGGTTGTGTTCAGAGTCTCCTGGGGCAAGTTTGGTTGAGTGAAGAAATGGAAGTTAGTGTTTTGAACGATCGTCTCTCACGAATGAAAAAATAACAGCGTTTCTATCAAACAACAGTATATAATTTACTAAATCTTTCTCTCGTGTTTCGATGGCCGACTGCTGTATGAAATGTTACAGTCAGCCAATAAACTTCTCGTATTGAAAACAAAGGAGTCGCTTTGTACTTTGCAAAATATAACATCTATGCATTTTATGATTCCGTAACTTAACAGTGTGCAAATTATTTGTATTGGATTGAGATAGGTGTCCCTTTGGTGTCCCTTTGGTGTAATGGCTAAAGTGCTGGACATCAGCCACAAAGCAAGCGAGTTCGAACGTCAATCGCTCTATTACGTTCGCTATTGGACTTTGTGAAAGATCATCATCATCATCATGTCGTGCCGCTAGCACGGATATCCCTGACCCTCTCTCACCACTTCTCCCTATCATTCATCGCTTCTGGCAGGTCTTCAGGGCTACATCCCGTATCCTCACAAAGCTGCTGTATGTATGTTCGAGCTGGTCGTTCTGCTTTTGCTTGGCCATACCCTTATCCCCCTCCTCGCTATGGGTTAAATAGTACTGCCCCTGCTCTTCTACAAGAACGGTTGTGGCATTAAATAATCAACGACGGCTGATATGCTAAGAAAGAAAGAAAGAAAGAAAGAAAGAAAGAAAGAATATTTGATAAATAGAATTAAGGATATTTTATATAAATAATTGAAACCACTAAAATGATTAATGTTGAAAAACATTTTTATGTTTAATAAGAATATCTAAAGAGATGCCCATGGTGTAATGGTTATTAGGGGAGATGCCCGTGGTCTAATGGTTATCGTCGTAGAAAATGGACACGGCGACACGAGTTCAATTCCTGGGCGAGACTGATTACATTTCACATAGCACTAATTCCCTCGGATAGGTATGAATCCAATTATTCTCCCCCAGCTATGAATAAATAGTAGGACAGACTGTGTTATTTAGCCTTGGTGAGGCAACTATTCTAGGAGAAGGAAACCACTGAATTCAAAGCTGTTAAACTTCGCTTAAAAATGGACTTTGTGTCATATCTTGCCAGAGCGGAGAGGTTGGTAAGTATGATTAGAATATTTGAAACCGATAATTTACGAGTCAATCAAGTTTAGGTATTGAATAACCCTTAATAAGTTGACATGTCGTTAAACAAATAAACCAAACCAAATAAAAAAACTACAGAACAAAATTCAAAATTTTCAATAATAATTGTAATCATTTTTCCAGCAGATTGGGTAAATATGTTCCCATCGGTGTCTTTTTACCAAATAAAAAATATTTGGAATATGAATAAATGAAAATTGTATGCCAGTCTTGCAATAATATTTAAAATGAAAAGTAATAAACCATTTATTATTGCATGGGAAGCCGAGATGAAATTTACAGTTATTTCATAAGAATTATCTTACTAATCTTCTTGAGAACATTTTTGTTATTCAGAACATTTTGTAGGAAACGAAAAACATGGAAATTACTTGTTGCCAGGGCTGGTGGACTTTTTTACTGGGGGTGGGAGTGGGGCAATAGAGTAATTTATTTTTTGGAACAAATTCCCTAATCCAACCGAAAAAAGCAATAAGATTAAATCGGAGGATTTCAGAAATAAAGGTTAGAAAAAGAATTTAAGAGGACATTTTGGGGAACTAACGGATAAATTACTTAACAGAATTAGATCTGCATATTGTATTGATAGTTTATATGTTCTACGCGAAGATACTTTTTTCTTATCTTAAAGGTTGATGTGAGAAGATAGTAAGAAGATAAATGCCCCAGGAGGCATAACCAATACACCAATAAGTATAAACAATATATATATATATTAAAATAGGTAAGTCCACTAAGAGATTTGTATTTTTTGGAATTTATCTATTCTTAGATACGGGTTATACATGTGTATGTTTCCAGCTTGGTGCTTTCGTCAGAAGACATATGTGGCACAAGGCCTTGTTAATGGGGCACTCAATGAGACTTGAACTCATTCTTAATTGCAGTTTGAATGTTTTTCAGTGGGTTCAGTTGCGGGTTTTATATAAAGGTTATTCTACCTTTTTTCTTAGAGAGTGTTTACTTTAGTCTGCTTTTACTGCTTTTTGATATTTGATATGTTTATTGCTCTTTGCGTGTGTGTGTGTGTGTGTATGTGTGTGTGTGTGTGTGCAGGCGCGTTGGATTGGTTTTGGGTTTCACTAACAGTTATTTTTCTTCTCTGTGTGTCTGTGAGTGTGTGTTTTGGGGTTTTTGTTGTGTGTGGGGCTGTGTGGTTTTAAATTTATAGGTAACTCTTCCCCTTATATATATATATATATATATATATATATTTGTATGTGTGTGAAAAGTGTGCGTGTGTAGTGTGTAAGAGTGTGCGTAGTGTATGCATGCGTTGTATGTTTGTGTGTGTGTGTGTGTGTGTGTGTGTGTGTCTGTGTGTCTGTGTCTGTGTGCATACGTCTGAATGAATGAATGTATATATATATTTCCTATACCATTTGTTGGAGGTGAGTTTTTTTATAAAGTATTTACGGAAGTTGGACTGAAGATTAACTTGTAAGGTAAGACCACGTTCCCCTTCAAATGACAACATTTTGTTGTATGATCTTTTTAAAAAGGTATTATTATTATTATTATTTACTCGTTTGGATTTTTTTGAGTGACAGCAAGTCTCCTCACGTCTCCAGGGCTCTTCTCAGTATTTTAGCCGTTCTCAATAATGCTGTAATTTGGATGTTCTCCACTTGTCCTCCAACTTCCAAGTCCTCTAGTCCCTTTAATAATCTTTTAGTTACTGTACCGAATGCACCAATTGCGATTGGTATAATCGTCACCTTCATGTTCCATAGTTTTTTTTAGTTCTCTGGCAAAGTCGAGGTACTTATCTTTCTTTCACCTTCTTTCAGTTTTATTCTGTGGTCAACCACGACATCAAAATCTACAATTTTGCCAGTTCTCTTTTTTTTTTTTTTTTTGTTGATTATTATTAGGTCTGGTCTTCTGGCCGAGGTTAGGTGATCCGTGTGTATGTCAAAGTTCCATAAGAGTTTGTCTGTGTCATTCTCCAGGACAGGTGCTGGGTTGTGTATATACCATTTGTTCGTATGGTCAAATTTAAATTTCTTGCACATCTCCCAGTGGATCCCCTTGCCCACCCAGTCGTGTCTAGTCTTATACTCCTTCTGTGCTTATTCGCAGCATTCGCTTATTATGTGATTTATGATTTCGTCTCTATCACCACATCACCAACATTTGCTATTTTGTTGCGTCTTATCGATTCTTGCTTTGATTTGATTGGTTCTTATGGCGTTGATTATTATTATTACTATTATTATTGATACACCATGTGAGCTTCTTACACCAGCGTTAGCTGAAGGCTTTTTCACTGGAGTCCGAGTGACAGCAAGTCTCCTTAAGTCTCCAGGATTCTTCTTAGTAGTCTTTGCTCGTCGTCCGATTTCTAACTTTTCCAGCCCCCTTATCAAGCCTTTAGGAATCGTTCTAAGTGCACCAATTACAATTGGTACTACTGTCACTCTCATGTTCCATAACATTTTACTTTTCCAGCAATGTTTAAGTATTTCCCTCTTTTTTCGTTTTCTTTAGTTTTCACTCTGTTGTCCGCCGTGACAACAAAGTCCACTATTCGGCAGGTTCATTTTTTCTCTATAACTATCACTACGTCTGGTCTTTTTGGCTAAGATTAGGCGACCTGTTTGTATCTCAAAATCACAGAATATTTTGTGCATCTCATGCTCCGGGACGGATTCTGGTTTGGGCATATACCATTTGGTAGAATGGTTAAGTTTCAGTTTCTTGCACTTACTGATCATATCCTTTCCCACCCAGTCGTGTCTAGCCTTATACGTAAATTTGTATTATTATCATTATTATTATTTATTTATTAGAGTTTTTCACAACAGCGTTAGCTGATGATTTTTCACTGGAGTCTGAGTGACAGCAAGTCTCCTTAAGTCTCCAAGACTCTTCTCAGTATTCTGGCCGTTCTCAATAATGTAGGCGTTTGGATGGTCTCCACTCGTCCGCAAACTTCCAAGTCCTCCAGTCTCTTTAGTAATCCTTTAGTTACTGTGCCAAACACACCAATTACAATTGGTATAATTGTCACCTGCATGTTCCATAGTTTTTTAAATTCCCTAGCAAGGTCGAGGTACTTATCCTTCTTTTCACCTTCTTTCAGTTTTATTCTGTGGTCAGCCGGGACCACAAAGTCGACAATTTTGCAAGTTCTCTTCTTTTTGTTGATTTTTATAAAGTCTGGTCTTCTGGCCGAGATTAGGTGATCCGTGTGTATGTCAAAGTCCCATAGGAGTTTATGTGTGTTATTTTCTAAGACGGGTGCTGGGTTGTGCATATACCATTTGTTTGTATGGTCAAATTTAAATTGTTTGCACATCTCCCAGTGGATCACCTTGCCCACCCAGTCATTATTATTATTATTATTATTATTATTATTATTTTACTCATTTGAGAGTTTTTCACACGAGTGTTAGCCGATGTTTTCTCACTGGACTTTGAGTGACAGCCAGTCTCCTCAAGTTTCCAGGACTCTTTTCACGAGACACTAACTGGATTCCCCATGTTGGCTATGAAGGGGGCACCCGATTATCATGACATTCATATCTGTTATTTCAGTCCCAAGTTGATTTGGATAAGGTGTTGTTGTTGTTGTTGTTGCTGCTGCTGCTGCTATTGTTGTTGCTGTTGTTCTTGTTGTTGTTAAGTTGTAAACTTCATCATGAGACCTATTGAAAACTGGAGAATTGAACTAGCAGCAGGAGATAAAAATCAAAAGAAGTATCTTCCCGGAAGACTCATTCTCACTAATACTATTTGTTATGGCAATGATGTCACTCAATTATATATTAAGAAACGGCAAAAATGATTTCAAATTTACAGGGTTGAAGAAAAAAGTAACCCCCTCTTGTATATGGATGATATTAAAATCTCTTTAAAGTTTGTTTTGGCTTTATGCCATATCAACCATTGTGGGTCATTTAATGCTAAATCCTTTTAATTCATATATATATCAAATATATAATTTTTAAACATGTTTTATAGGTAACATTTTTAAACAAGACTGAGCTCATTTTTTGGCACAAATTTAAATGATTACACTTATTTCTGTTTTATACGAATAATTCTATCTACAATTAATCATTTCTTGCACACCGTTAATTGTTTTCCAAGTATTGATATGTATCACTAACAATTCAATTAATTATCAATTATTTAGTTTACACACAGTTAATAGAGAAAACAGTTCTATTTCAAGCAATTCAGTTTAGCATAAGTACACAGTTTTTTGTTTATACACAATTAAATGTGAAAACAGTTCCATTTCAAACAATTCAATTTAGTATTAGTACACCGTTTAAATATCAAACACTTCTATTTGATCCATTGATAGGGTCCTATTAGGTGCTACTACTCCAGGCCCGAGTGGACCTGGGAGTGATAGCAATAAAGAAGTACTCCGCATATCCCAAAGCTCCAGCATTGCTGGAGCCTCACCATCACGGTTGTTAAGTGTCATATCCAGGATACTCGTTGGGGGAGATGCAGAGATGCAGTTTGTGTATTCTACAGCCCCAGTCGACTGGGCCGGATAATCTAAGAACGAAAAAGCACTTAAAATAATGTATAGAAACTTTAATAATCTATTGTCAACCTATAGGAATTGAGTTTGGCATCGAAAATTATGCCATGCTTATAAGGAAAAAAGAGAAAACAGAAAAATAGGGAAGAAAAGCAACTATTCAAACAAGAAAGCAACAGAACATCTTCAGAAAAACGAAAATTACAAATACCAAGGAATATCAGGAGTGGACACCACCAAGCAAAGAGATAACAAAAAGAGTCAGAAAAGCGTTCCTCAGAAGAACAAGAAAACTTCTCGAAACCAAACATGACAGCAGAGATCTCCCCAAAGGAATAATTACTTGGTCAGTCCCTTTTGTAAGATACGCTGGAGCATTCTATGTTGTATACTGACCCTTGACCGAGCCATCAATCAGAGATGCACCTGTGTAAATAAGCGGAAGAAGAAGCGGAAGCAAGTGGGCGTTATGAAAGAATATAGGCAGGTGCCGGCGGCAGTTGAGTTAGTTCGTGATAGGAAGGCCACAGTGAGGGCCAGCTTGCAGACTGAGGGTTGAGCAACCCCAGCCAAGATGCGGAAGAAGTGCTGCTATGGTCACAAGAAGAAGTTGGATCAATATAGCAGTCTGTCCCTGTCTCCATCCATCTCTCATACACCACAGAAACATTGAGAATAAAGTGTGAGAGATACATATTTTTATAAAGAAGTGTGTTCGTTCGTTCGTTCGTTCATTGAAGTTCGTCATTATCTTTGTTTATATTTCCGCTTATATTTGTATATGTATGTGGCTATACAACATCTAAAAATAGACGAAGAACTTAGTCAGATGCGTCATAAAACAAAGAAATTAATGACGATGCCCCAGACACTCTATGGAACAAGAAAAAGATGAGGAAGAGTCTCACCAATGTTAAGGATTGCGCGGAGTAAACAATTCAGAGACTTGTAGAATATGCAAAAAAAAGATTAGTTACCGCAACCGTAAATGCAAAATCAACAAACTTTGTAAAAATGGAGAGAAAAAACTTCACGGATACTTCGAGTAACAAACTAAAGACATTACACGAGATGGAATAAACATGGTTACGAAGAGGAAAATTGAAAAGAGAAACTGAATTTCTTTTAATAGAAGCACAAAATAATTTCATGAGAAATAATTATGTCAAAGTAAAAATGTATAAAATGCTGAATACCAAGGAAAGGTTAAGAGGGAACAGACATAAAACAATTAATCGCATAATAAGAGAGCGTGTAGCACTCAAGAACAAAGAGAAAACAAGAGTTGGCATTACTGAATGTGAAGGTGATCCACTGGGAACTGTGCAAAAGATAAAAAATTGGCATGCTGACAAAGAGTGTATATACAAAACGGTCAATGTCTTAGAAAATGAACACGGCGACCTAAGTTCAAATCCTGATCAAACTGTTTACATTTCCCGTTGCGCTGATACTCTTGCGATAGGCATGGATTCAATTATTCTCCCACCATCTATTGATAAATAGTCGGGCAGACAAAGCTCTTCATGCTTGCTATGGTAAATGCTTTTGGTGAAGGAAAACTCCAGTTACACCCCGCTTAAAAAATTGACCATGTGTCACATTCTGTTTTTGTGGTAATATATAAATGAAACAGAAATTCCCCTAAAAGATTAGACGCATAACATTCTCTGAAACTTTGAACTACAAACAGTCCACCGTATCACAATCTGGAATTCAATGGAGTATATTAAAAAGGTCCAATACCCCAAGCTGCTTTGATTGTAGATGTAATTAGTGTAGAAGAAAATATACAAATTATGTTTTATCCTGATCCCGGTAACCTATTAAATCAGGGATGTGATTTAATAGCAAGATGTAGGCATAGAAATAAATTTAAACTATGGTAGAAAATTTGAATAGATAGTCAAAGTGAATATTTAACAATAATTTATTAAATTGGTATAAATATTTTAACATGGTTATAGAAGACTTACTAGTAACTGCGGGGGTTTTGGTACCGTTCAAAGAAAAAATGATAACGTACTAGAATTAAAATTAACAATTCTTGTAAGAAATTGTTGAAATGTGGATATGTATCACCTAATTGCTAAAGTATTATTTTTATTGGTTTTGTAGTTGTGTTAATCTGAAACGAGAAGAGACCAGAACAAACCTTATATGGGTAAAGGCTATACATAGCTGAAATGGATTTCGTTTCCCCTTTTTTGTTCCTTTGACTATCCCTCCTCTCTTTCGTTCCTTTGACTATCCCTCCTATCTGGTTGTAATATATATTATTCTCCTATTGAATCTGATGAAGTCCTGTCAAAAATTATTTTAGAGTCTTGGATTCATATCAATGCTCTTAACAAGATGGAAATAAATTTATTATCCTAATATGACCGAATATTGTTTTTTTTCTTGAAATAATATTATTTGCTCTGTGAATTTATTTACATTGGGCTCTTAACCAGGAGTATTCAAATATTCGAAATTTGAATAATTTATTTGTCCTGACGGAATTGTTCCCTACTCCGGATTTACTGGATTGAAGAATACCTATATATATATATATATATATATATATATTAGGTTGCGAGAGGAATAACCCTAGCCGAGCAAAATCGGAAAATGCTTGCGTGATTTTATTAGAGCAAATACTATTTGAGAATAAAGTAATTTGCGGTTCAATTTGAAACGGAACGTCATTTTTTAATCATTCAATTTCTTGATATAGCGAAAATAATAATGAAATTCTTATTAGATTAATTCACTCCTTCCTGAATAGAAATATAACTATCACCATGGACTTAAATTCTACTTTAAAATAGCAAGTTTAATATTTCCTGCCACTCGTATTACTTTAAAAATATAACAAGAAACGTTATGTAAAATTGTTTTGAATACGGCAGCCGATAGTAGAAAATAAAAAGTTTTGTTTGCTTTTATGCGTTTAATTATTAGGTTTTATGTATAAATTTGAACTTTTTGCTCGTTTTCTTTTTTTTTTATTTTAGTTTGTTTGTCTGTTATGTGACTATAAAATAAGACCTTTTTAAATCGTGATATTCCAGCACATACCATGTCTACTTGCATATCTCTCCGAACGGAATATTATTATCTGATAAGTCTGTCTACTTCCGAATTGGACAGCGTGATAATGATCTATAAATGTATTAAGAACAAAACCCAACGCAGAGGGAATAAACTTAGTTTCTAATGTAAGCGATTATGAAGAACTTGTTTCAGGTTCTTTATGGAAAAAAAATTATAATTGACAGAGTAGAAATAGTTATTTTTAATAATGAGTTGTAATTTTAGGACAAAACTGCAACACAGGAGCAACCCTAGGAAATATATGTTTTTACCTAACCCCTCCGCCATGGGCAGGATGTGACTCAAGGTCAATATTTAAGCAAAGTAAAGCTGGTTTGAATGCAAAGTTTTCTTTCTGTTAAACTGATTGTCTGACCAAGTTTTAAAATTCCACTCTGGCCTACTCTTTGCTCATAGCAGAGAAGTGAAGAAATAGATTCCTGCCTTTTCCAAGGGCATTAACACGAAATGAAACGCAAGCAGCCTTGTCAAAAATTTAAACTAGGGTCACTGATTCCTTTTCCTTTGAAGATAACCGTAACGCTAAGAACTCCTCCTCTAGGAAACTTATGCTATCCATAACTACGATAAAAAGATAAAAAAAATCCAGACAGTTCTGGATAAAATTCTTCTTTGTAGACACAAGAAAATCGAAAAAGTCTTTTTTTGTTGGAAAAATTCCCTGTCAAGCTAACTATTTGCATTTTATTTGCTGGTAGCTTTATATTTCACTAAACAATTTGCCGCTTGTACCATGACTTTCTGATAGGCATTGTCGACGCCTTAGTCATTTTGTGACATGCTCGCTACGCTCCCACTCTTGGCTGTTTCGCGAAGGCCTCACTACACTTGAAACCTCACTCTACAGTACTTTAGATATCGCCCTATAATCTCATAGACATTGTCTCCTTGTAAATTTGGAAAGGCATGCCTGATATTATCTTTAGCCTCAAAAAGTTGAGGTGGTATGTATGTTTTTATAATCAGTCCAGATAAAATAATGGTTTAACTAAGCACAGTTCTTTCAATAGCAGTCCTTAAAGCTTTCGATTTTTTTCAATCTTACCTCTTTCAAGAATTTTTATATGACTACTGTATTGAATGACCAAAGTTTAACTTACAAGGTTTATATGTCTTGAGGCAGCGAAGTAAAACCAAGATTATCATTGTAACAGTATTGATAAAACGGATGTATACAAATTTTGCAAGTCTACAATAGCTGAAATGATAAATAAAACAAGGTTTTTTTTGGGGGGGGAGTTGTTAAATATAACTTCTTTTTTTTACTTTCAAAATAAGTGAATCTTTAAATTCCTTTTGACGCATTTTTTCTTTTTGTTTTTGGCTTGTGAATAGATATATATAATTCAAAATACAAACATTTCATCTTTTGTGCATCTGGGAAAGCTAAGATGACCTATAGTGGCTAAAAGGTCTATTTGAAGCTTTTGAATAAACAAGCCGAATTGGAAAATATTTTAACTCAAATATTATTGACTAAATTTTTGAAATTTTTGAAAATAATTTTCTGACTCGAACGAGGAACAATGGCAAATCAGGTTGCATGAGAAAATGACCTTTTCATCCAACTTGTTTCGTGATAAGAAAATTGTTCAGAAATAAACAAGAAATTATTTCAACACAAATTTTGTAATGAACATTTCAGAAATGACCCTCTGACCCTGACTGGGATTTGTGTTGTACGAAAATTCAAAGTCAGATGGCGCGGACAGAATTTAGCATATATATTCGCCTGATTTAGTTCTGGAGTCGATGAGAAATTGCTGAAAAGAAACGTTGTTAGAATTGTATGTTACGACTGTCGATGTCATAGATTCCGGATTCCTCTCGTAATTCTTATTGACAATATGTTACCATCTTTAAACTTTGTGTATATATTTTCTTTGCCGATATCAAATTCTGTAATTAAGTAAATCACTGGTGTTCTTCATTTTTTTCCCGCTTAGTAAAATTCTTTTCTTCAGCTTCGATCACAGGTTTCAAAATACCACGGCTGATCGAAAATCAAAGAAAAGTTCACTTCTACGACGAGTAAACAATCAATACCAAAATCTACTGGAGTGACGTGACCAATAGACTAAGTATTGATTAGTCCAGTTCATCCCTCTAACCAATACAGAGAGACGGATTTAACTCAAGAAATGGAAGACGTTAGAGCTGTATGCCTGGCAGAGTGGAAAAGATCGTAAGCGATTCCATAAAAGGGATATTGGTTATCTTGGTGCAGTGAGTGCGATTGGCTATACTTCTTCGATTGGTTTCCTTTCGCCATATTTTACTTGTAACCCAGTATTAATCTTTTTAGAGCACTTTGTCTTATATTTTGTATATTACATTCTGCTAAATATATAATGACTACTTCATTATTATAGAATTGCATTAAACAAGTCCTGGCGGCAACACCCCACAAGACACCAACTGTACGGCCACCTGCCCCCTATCACGAAAACTATTCAAGTTAGACTAACCAGACATGCAGGACACTGCTGGAGAAGCAGGGACGAACTCATAAGAGATGTACTCTTATGGACCCCCACACATGGCCGTGCAAAAGCAGGACGACCAGCACGAACATACATTCAGCAGCTATGTGAGGATACGGGATGTTGTCCTGAAGACCTACCTAGGGCGATGAACGATAGGTAGGAGTGGCGAGAGAGGGTCAGGGATATCCGTGCTACCAGCGCGATATGATGATGACATATTAACTGCAATAACTCTTATCTCTTACTGTTTAATTCTTACCTAATATTTTTTACATTTTACATTTTACATTTTACATAGTCCCTAATACCTTTTCAA
Organism: Sepioteuthis lessoniana; assembly: GCA_963585895.1. Lineage (NCBI taxonomy): Eukaryota > Metazoa > Mollusca > Cephalopoda > Myopsida > Loliginidae > Sepioteuthis > Sepioteuthis lessoniana. The sequence goes on along the minus strand of OY757925.1, from coordinate 72,733,728 downwards.
CGTCACCCTTTACTTTTAACGTTTAAATTTTAATTTCTCTATTCACTGGACCATCAAAAGAAAATAGTTACAAAATTTTCCCTAATGGAATAAGCTTCTTTCTAAATAAATACTTCAGGATTACAACCCAATACTTTAAGGGATTAATCACTGAACCCTCATCTCAAACAATTATTTATACATTCAATGTAAATAAATGGACCATCAAAAGAAAAAAGTTACAAAATTCGCCCTAATGGAATCAGCTTCTTTCTAAATAAATACTTCAGGATTACAACCCAATACTTTATGGGATTAATCACTGAACCCTCATCTCAAACAATTATTCATCCATTCAATGTAAATAAATGGACCATCAAAAGAAAAAAGTTACAAAATTCGCCCTAATGGAATCAGCTTCTTTCTAAATAAATACTTCAGGATTACAACCCAATACTTTATGGGATTAATCACTGAACCCTCATCTCAAACAATTATTTATCCATTCAATGTAAATAAATGGACCATCAAAAGAAAAAAGTTACAAAATTCGCCCTAATGGAATCAGCTTCTTTCTAAATAAATACTTCAGGATTACAACCCAATACTTTAAGGGATTAATCACTGAACCCTCATCTCAAACAATTATTTATCCATTCAATGTAAATAAATGGACCATCAAGAGAAAAAAGTTACAAAATTTGCCCTAATGGAATCAGCCTCTTTCTAAATAAATACTTCAGGATTACAACCCAATACTTTAAGGGATTAATCACTGAACCCTCATCTCAAACAATTATTTATCTATTCAATGTAAATAAATGGACCATCAAGAGAAAAAAGTTACAAAATTCGCCCTAATGGAATCAGCTTCTTTCTAAATAAATACTTCAGGATTACAACCCAATACTTTAAGGGATTAATCACTGAACCCTCATCTCAAACAATTATTTATCCATTCAATGTAAATAAATGGACCATCAAGAGAAAAAAGTTACAAAATTTGCCCTAATGGAATCAGCCTCTTTCTAAATAAATTCTTCAGGATTACAACCCAATACTTTAAGGGATTAATCACTGAACCCTCATCTCAAACAATTATTTATCTATTCAATGTAAATAAATGGACCATCAAGAGAAAAAAGTTACAAAATTCGCCCTAATGGAATCAGCTTCTTTCTAAATAAATACTTCAGGATTACAACCCAATACTTTAAGGGATTAATCACTGAACCCTCATCTCAAACAATTATTTATACATTCAATGTAAATAAATGGACCATCAAAAGAAAAAAGTTACAAAATTCGCCCTAATGGAATCAGCTTCTTTCTAAATAAATACTTCAGGATTACAACCCAATACTTTAAGGGATTAATCACTGAACCCTCATCTCAAACAATTATTTATACATTCAATGTAAATAAATGGACCATCAAAAGAAAAAAGTTACAAAATTCGCCCTAATGGAATCAGCTTCTTTCTAAATAAATACTTCAGGATTACAACCCAATACTTTAAGGGATTAATCACTGAACCCTCACCTCAAACAATTATTTATCCATTCAATGTAAATAAATGGACCATCAAGAGAAAAAAGTTACAAAATTCGCCCTAATGGAATCAGCTTCTTTCTAAATAAATACTTCAGGATTACAACCCAATACTTTAAGGGATTAATCACTGAACCCTCATCTCAAACAATTATTTATACATTCAATGTAAATAAATGGACCATCAAAAGAAAAAAGTTACAAAATTCGCCCTAATGGAATCAGCTTCTTTCTAAATAAATACTTCAGGATTACAACCCAATATTTTTAAGGGATTAATCACTGAACCCTCATCTCAAACAATTATTTATACATTCAATGTAAATAAATGGACCATCAAAAGAAAAAAGTTACAAAATTCGCCCTAATGGAATCAGCTTCTTTCTAAATAAATACTTCAGGATTACAACCCAATACTTTAAGGGATTAATCACTGAACCCTCATCTCAAACAATTATTTATCCATTCAATGTAAATAAATGGACCATCAAGAGAAAATAGTTATAAAATTTGCCCTAATGGAATAAGCTTCTTTCTATATAGATATTTAAGCATTATAACCCAACAATTTAACATACTAATCACGGAACCCTCATCTCAAACCTTTATTCATCCATTCACTGTAAATGAATGGGACATAAAGAGAAAATAGTTACAAAATTTGCCCTGATGGAATAATCCTCTTTCTATACAGATATCTGAGCATTACAACCTAATAATTTAACATATTAATCACTGAACCCTCATCTCAAACCTTTATTTATCCATTCAATGTAGATGACTGGGACATAAAGAGAAAACAGTAACAAATTTTCCCCAAATGGAATAGGCCTCTTTCTATATAGATACCTCAGCATTACAACCCAGCACTTCAATAGATTAATCACTGAACCCTCATTTCAAGCCTTTATTTATCCATTCACAATAGACGATTGGACAATCAAGAGAAAACAGTAACAAATTTTCCCCAAATGGAATAAGCCTCTTTCTATATAGATATCTGAGCATTACGACCTAATAATTTAACATATTAATCACTGAACCCTCATCTCAAACCTTTATTTATACATTCACTGGACCATTAAAAGAAAAAAGTTACAAATTTACCATAAATGAAAAAAGCCACTTTATGTATAGATTATACTCTGATAAAATCAAACTTGTATCTAAATTATAACTGTCCCAACCCTTCTTGCTACTTTCACTTCCTTCATTTCGATTGGACTTCCCTGGGGCCTGCTAAAATTAATCGAAGATATGTCTTTACTGTATTCCTTATTCCCAAAACAAATTTTCATCGCCCTATGACATATTTTCTATAACAGCATATTTCGTTTATTCATAAGAAAATTGGAGCTAATTTAATCTAAAATCATTTATTTAAGAGAAAAAAGAAAGAAATATAATTTTTTTACGAATATCCAAATACTTTGCGAAGATTGATTTTTTTTTCTAATTCGTATCTTAGAAACTCTAAAATGCTATAATTAAAGATTTCTTTAAATTCGATTCCATAACTGCTCCAGGAAGCAAGAACTGACCTAAATAAAATCAATAAATTAGGGTCTAATTCATTTTTCAAGAGAGTGATAAAATAAAAGTTAACATTCTCCATACTTCCCAAGAGGCGTAATAATTAAAGTGCTAGATAGCGACATTGTTGTGAATGAGTTTGAACTCCAGTTGAGCTATTACGTTCACTTTCAGACTAATACTCTTGGGGGGTGTCCTCGTGGTGTAATGGTTAAAGCGATGGACTGCGGAATCGTAGTAAGCGAGTTCGTACTCCAGTCGCTCTATTACGTTCACTTTCGGGCAAATACCCTTGGGAAAGGGATGAACCCGTTTATCCTCCCAGATATAGGTTAAATAGTACCACAACTGTTCTTCTAAGAGAATGTCTTTGGCATTAAATAACCTAAAAGGTTGATATGCCATTAAACAAAGCAACCAAACCAAACCAAACTAATACTCTAAGAAAAGACATGAACCTCTTTATCACATTGCTATGGTTTAAATAGTACCACAACTGTTCTTATGAAAGGACGAATTTGGCATTAAATAACTCATGAAGTCTGACGTACCATAAAAGAGAGAATTCAACCAACCAAAATGCTAAAATACTAAAACTAACTTATCAATAAAAATTTATCAAATATATCGAAATAAGGTAATTAACTAAGTTAAGTAAATTATGTATTAAATTTTATCAATTTTGGAATCTTTTCTGAGTTTATATAGCTTTATTTGATATTAAATAATATTTCGTAGAGTTGGTGATGAGATTTGCAGCGGTGATTTGGCTGTTGGTCGGGAAATACAAATAACCGTTTTTTTATATTTAATCTTCGAAGCTTTTTCTTCTTGTACAAGTCGTTGTAAAAGTAGCATGAAAAAGTAACTGGTAACTTAAAATGATAGATTGCTTGATTGATTTATTTATTACTGCATGTCAAACAGTGTAGGGTTATTTTATACCAAGGATTTAGGGAATCACGTACATTCTACGTACATATTTGTGTAGTTGTTTCTTAAGAGTTTTATTTTTCACACGGTCCTATCGAAAAATAATAATTTTAACCCGATCTATTTGACCCATGGAAGTAATGAGTTTCGTTTAATTTCTTCATAATTTGCTCCGTTTTTTCTTTCACCTGCATCTTTGGTGAACTTTCCTATTGGTAAATCGTAATGATATAGAATGATATTTTTCATCTTTCCCGACCAATTTTTTTTTCAAATGCTTTTTGAAAAATGTTGCTCAAAGTTTTCGTGACAAACGGTTTACAAGTCCACTTTCATAGGCCTAGTTAGGTGTTTATAACGGGGATTTCCTTGAATTTCTCATCAATTTCAATCTGGTTGAATGCTGACTAGGGATCTATTTTTGCAAAATATTTCCTTTTTGAAAATTCACGGCTCGCAGTTTAAATATTTAGCAATAGAAACAAACCTGAGTATATTTAGTGATTCACCCCTATCTTGTAATCACCACACATTCTTAAATCCCCACCAAACTTTCGCTAAACTCAGTGAAGCCCAATTGCAACAGCCCTGGGAAGCTTTTTCTAGTAGTTCTTGCTGTATTATGTTTTTAATTTGGCCACTACCATTGGTAGGATAGGAATTAGAAAATTTCTAGAGTTGTATAGCCACATAATACATATACATTAGTATGCAGAATCATAAAAGGGGTGTCCTCGTGGTGTAATGGTTAAAGCGATGGTCTGCGAAATCGTAGCACGCGAGTTCGAACTCCAGTCACGCTATTACGTTCACTTTCGGATAAATACCCTTGGGAAAGGTATGAACCCCCTTATCCTCCCAGCAATGGGTTAAATAGCACCACAACTGTTCTTCTAGGAGAATGGTTTTGGCATTAAATAAACCACGAAGGTTGATATGCCATTAAACAAAGAAACCAAACCAGAATCATAACGACGACACAATAAAGACGAGCGACACAGTTCTTTAGAAAAATATACCTCTCACTTTATTTGAAAGGGTTCGAAAGGGTTACTAAAGGTTTTACTATGTGAGAGGTGAGTTGGAGACTGAACAGAACTGCAACATATTGACCCCCACTCTTATGGCCATAACAGCATTTCTTTCCCGTTCTCCTGGGCTGCTGAACCGGAGGCCTGGGTGCCCAGCCTCTCTGTGACCTGGTCTCTATTCCAGCATCTTCTCTCCAACTGATCTGAACTCCAACTACAACTGCTCAATCGGGAGCCTGAGGGCTCCCTCTGCTGGGTTCTGGTTCTCTCTACCGCATCTTATCTCCAACTGACTCGAACTTCCTGTCGCCGGGGTTATATAATAATTTAACGTCCACCCTTCTTCCTGCGAGCGTCACAATTTCGCATTCAATTTAACCCCTTGACAGTCAAGGTTATATCCTGATATTCCTTGACCGGATGCACCTGTTATTTACACAGGTGCATTTTCTATTTTGACAGCTTGGCCGAGTCGGATGTCAATATACAACACTAGATTCAACATAGCTTTGGTGATGGTTTTCTTTTAAACGAGTGGTCACCCTGTGTCATTTTTCTTTTGGCGTTTGTAGAATCAATGAGTTTTGTGATGGCCAGTTTCAACACGTCAATTCTTAATAGTCCATGATATTTATTGCATGCTACAACCGTGATGGGAATCATTTTGATTGGTTCGGTTTGTTGGGTTTTATGGCATTTCAAACTTTGTAGGTTATTTAACGCCAAATCCATTTTTATGAAAATAATCTGTTCTATTTAAAACAATTCAGTTTAGCATTAGTACACAGTTTAATTGTCAGAAACATTTCTATTTCAAACTATTCAAGCAGTTATATGTAACAATTCAGTTCAGTGTAAGTACAGTTTTAATGTCGAAAAACAGTTCTATTTCAAATAATCCAGTTAAGCATAAGCACGCAGTTTAAATGTAATTACGGTTTAATTGTCAAAAACATTTCTATTTCAAGCTATTCAGTTTACTCAAACAATTCATTTTAGCATAAGAATGCTGTTAGTTCTATTGAACCCATAGATAGGACCTTTATCAGGTGCTACCACGTCAGGCCAGAGTGGACCAGGGAGCGATGGCAATGAAGGGGTACTCCGCGTTCCCCAAAGCTTCAGCATTGCTGGAAACTCACCATCAGATTGTTTAGTGTCATATCTAGGACACTCGTTGGGGTGGGGGTCTTACCCCTCTGCAAAGAAGCAGTCGGTGTATTCTACAGCCCCAGCCGACTGGGCAAGAATCATTTTGAAGCACCTTTTTGGTTTCGATTCTTAATAGTCCATGATCTCTTCAAAAGTGTATATCATTTTTAATTACAGTTCCGTCAAATTGCTTCAACAGGAGATTGCTCTCTCTCTCAATTTCGGTTTACCATTTTCTCCCAGGAGTTTCAAGGTATTAAAATGACATCACTTCCTGTGTCAATCAGCATGTTAAAAAACATGCCGTTCAACTTCATTTTTCTCTGGTTTTGGTGGGTGTATTTATTGTATATATTTCGGCATTTTTCCTTTCTATTCTTCTTTTTTACTAGCATACTACCGGAAATTGATCTTTCTTTTTACAGTTTGAAGATATCTTTCCCGGGGCTGGGCACTTATCCTTATTTCTCTCCTGCTCTTTGCCACAATATTTGCATTTGATCACGAATTTGGTTGTGCTGTATGTCTCAAGATACTTTTTTTTTTCTGGTTGAACTTTTAAATCAATTCGAATTGTTATAAAAATTCTATGTTCGCTTCTACATTCATGTTACTTATCAGTAACCTTTCGAGTATTTTGTGGTCACGTAAGGTGTCCTGCTGTTACATATTGACCTTTGACAGAGCCCTCAATCAGGGATTTCTCTACACAGGATGCTCCGGTATAAACATTGATTACCGAATAACACCCGGAAAACAAGCAATACATGGGTGTAAGCAGATCCCGTGGGTTAAACCAGAAACGCCAGGGGTTGGGAAATTCTATATACATGGGTACCCACGGCAAATATGGTCAGTCTCAGTCAAGGACCCATAGTCGAGTAGATTATGGAGATTGGTTGATGAGTGCCAAGAAGGGCGCCGTGGCCCCCTCGGCCAAGAAGAAGAAAGTGTGCTAAGTGGGACCCTAAATATGGAAGCACAGTGTGATTAATAAGTTAAGGATCAATATAGCAGACCTCCGAGTCCTCCATCTGCCTTCGTCTCCCTGTCTCTATCTCTCTCTCACACACTGACGGAAGTTTCGACCCTTTCAAGGAATAGAGACGTGAGAGTTTTATTTTTATAACCAAGTGTTATGATTTATTCCTTCCTTCATTCATTATATGGTGACACAACACTGCATGCTTTCTAATAACCTGAAAAGGGTGAAGTCATTCTCCGTAGTCATGTATTTTGATCCTTGTTTTTCAAATGTGTAACACTTAGACGCCTTCTTTAATCTGTGTATGCATTGTATTATAGACTCGTTAGGATCCTGTCTAGGCTCCATGAATTTGGTTCTCTCTTTTTTTTTCTTTTTTTCTTTTTTTTTTTTTTGTTCGTATACTTTCTTAATTATTCTTACAATCTCTTTATAAGTTAATTCTTCTAACTTTTTAGGAATGCTTTTGTTGGTATTTTCTTCACAGCTTTACAGCTTCACAGCCTACCGTAGCCAGAAATAGGTCTGTGATTTCATTCTCTCCAACGCTATCGTTTTCATTTAATATCTTAGCTCTTGCTAAAACTGCAAAACATCTGATCCATGTTTCTATATGCTCCGATTCGTCAAGCAGAGTTAAGGCTTTTATTGACGACGCCATTTTGTGTATATCTCGCAGAGTAGATGTTGACTTGCTAATAGCATTAGCTAGACCCCGGTTGATATTGGGTAATTGATTTTATGACTGTAATTAATTTACATACGATACTACACTAAAAATAATTTGATATAATTATGCTTATAAATTAGATGTAAACGATCAATTAGAATTGAAAACGACTTTAAATTCATGCATTAAACATAAAAAAATTGTACATTAAAATCATACTTTTATGAATTTTAACATATGTAAAATTCCAATAAATTATGATATTTACTATTTATATTTACATTAAAGTTTAAAATGAATTACGATGAATATTAAATCAAATCCGCAAGATAACTGTAGTTCAGAGCAAGTTAGCTGATAGTCTTTCGCTGGAGTCTGAGTGACAGCATGTTTCCTCAAGTCTCCACGACTCTTCTTAGTATTCAGGTCGATCTCGATAATGTTGCTGTTTCGATGGTTTCGGCTCGTACTCCGATTTCCAACTCTTTCGGTACCCTTATCAAGCCTTTAGGAATCGTCCTGAGCGCGAATTTCTCCCATCAGCTTTTAGTTGGTAGTCTTTGACAGAAGTCTGAGTAACAACAGGTTTCCTCAGGTCTTCAAAATTATTTTGAGTATTCAAACTGATTTTAATAGTGCTGTGGTCTGGATGGTCTCACTTCTTCAGCTTATTTAAAATACATATTATTATTATACTCCTTTGAGAGTTTTTTACAAAAGCGTTAGCTGATGGTTTCTCACTAGAATTGGAGTGACAGCAAGTCTTCTCAAATCCCCAGGACTCTTCTCAGTATTCTGGCCAATCCTAGTAATGTTGTAATCTGAATGGTCTCTACTTGTCCTTTGATTTGTAAGTCATCCAGTCCATTTACTAATTCTTGGGGATCGTTCCTAGAGCACCGGTTACAATTGGTATCCCTGTCACCTTCAAATGCCGTAGATATTTTTAGTCCTCTAGCAAGGTCTAGATATCTATCTCTCTTTTGCCTTCTTTTAATTTTACTTCTTTTTCTGTCGAGATGGTAAATTCCACTATTCGGCAGGTTTTTTTTTTTTGTTGTTCTTGTTGTTGACTATCACAAGGTCAGGTCGTCTAGTAGAGATTAGGTGATCTGTTTGTATCTCAAAGTCTCAGAAAATTTTGTGCGTCTCATTATCCTGGATAGATTCTTGATTGTGCAGATACCATTTGTCCATGGGGTCAAATTTCAATTTCTTGCCCAATTCCCAGTGGATTACCTTTCCCATCCAATCATGTCTAGGCTTAAACTCTTTTGCGGAAATTTTCATTATTATGATTGATCGTTTCGTCTCTATCACCACATAACATACATTTGCTATTATCATTATTATTATTATTATTATTCCTACGACTTCGATTATAAAATATGACTGAAGATTATTATAGACTCGTAATATTGTTTATGATTAACTATTAATCTCATAAAGATGGCGCCGGAGATTATAATTGGAGAAAAATATCGGAGTCGCTCAGTCTGTTTTAACGTTTTATTTCATTTCAATTTATTCATATTTTGTCGAAATTCTAAGTAAATTTTGGATAATGATATCAGCCAAAATGTTTAATAAATATTTCTGAAAAAAAATTTATTTTTCAAAGTAAAACTTTAATCGTACAATATGTTTCATGCAATAATATTTTCCTTTTTTAAAATGATAAACGTTAGTTTTGAGGTTTTGTCATTTTAAATTTGAAACTTATTTAAAAAGATGTAACTATAATTATTAGTATCGTTTACTCCTTGAGAGTTTTACACATCAGAGTTAGCTGATGGTCTTTCACTGAAGATTGAGGGACAGCAAGTCTCCTCAAGTCTCCAGGACTCTTAGTATTCTGGCTGTTCTCTATAGTGTAGTAGTTTGGATGGTCTCCACTCGTCCTCTTATTTCCAAATCCTCCAGTCTCTATAATAATCCTTCGGTGACTGTACCAAAAGCACTAATCATGATTGGTATAATTGTCACTTTCACGTTCCACAGTTTTTTCAATTCCCAAGCAAGGTTCAGGTACTTATCCTACCTTTCACTTTCTGTCATTTTGACTCTGTGGTCATCTTAGACAGCAAAGTCCACATTATTATTTTACTCCTTGAAAGTTATTCACATCAGCGTTAGCTGATGGTTTTCCTCTGGAGTTTGAGTGACAGCAAGTCCCCTCAAGTCTCTGGGACTCTTCTCAGTATTCTGTCCGATCTCAACATTGCTGTAATTTAGACAGTCTCCACCCGTCCCGTTATTTCCAAGTCTCCCAGTTCTTGTATCAATTCTTTGGTGACTGTACCAAGAGCACTAATTACTAATTGTCACTTTCATATTTCACAGTTTTTTCAGTTCGACAGCAAGTATGACACTTTCATTTAAGTGTCAAGGAGTTGGCTGGCGAAATTAATTAAAGGAAATTAATTAATTTTATTAAATCATGATAATAAGTATTTTATTAAAAATAAATTCATTTTAGGTGTCCAAGTATTTTTTGAGAACCGTGTATAAAATAAATATCAAGTGATTAAGTACGAAAAAGTTTGAGATCCGATCAGGGCTTGTTGACCTATAAATCTGTCACCAAAAAATAAACATCCGCACAACTGCAAAAAGCTGTCAAGACAGCCATCGGATTTCAAACTTTAAACAAAAAGATGTATTTTCAAAATAGCGGACAATTTGGGTTGGTGTCACCAAGTTTGGCACAAGGCCTTGAATCACTAAATCATTGGTCAGCTAACCACGGGACTGCTCCTTGTGGCCCCTCCCAATGACTGTGGCTGATTGGCCGATTGTCTAAACCAATCAGGGGCAAACCGGGGGGATTGTTACGATGATAGCCATTGGTCGGCAGTCCCCATTGGCTGACCAATCAGAAACTGATTATTCAGGATTCGGGCCCATAAATGGAGGACACCCAAAGCGAAAAATTGAGTTGGTTCAGGAATTCGCCGCTTAAAGAACCAAATCCGTTGCCATTGCATTCGCCATTGTGACACTGACTAGTTGCAGTTAAAACTCCGCCAGTCAACTACTTTCACTCCCAGTTTGTGGTGTTTGACTAAAAATTATCTAAACAACTGTGTAAATAAACGTTTGTTACTGTTTATAACAAACGCCTTATTTTCGTCATTTTCTAAATTTGCTTGGCAACTTTTTCACCTCTCCAACACGAATTCCAACCTTCATCGACTGGACCTCAATCATCTTCTCTTTCCTCGGATCTGAAAGCAACGTGGGCGTGGAAAGAAACAGAGAAAGACCAGTCGACACATGTGGTAATCACGAAACCAGCGGCCAACTAGGTGTCGTGAAGCTATAGTACCACACAAGGTCAAGGTACTTATTCCTCTTTTCGCATTCTTTCAACTCTAGTCTGTGGTCTGCCGGGACAGCAAAGTCCATAATCCAGCAAGTTCTCTCTTTTTTGTTGATTATTATAAGGTCTGGTCGTCTGGACAAGATTTGATGATCCGTTTTTATCTCAAAATCCCAGAGGAGTGTGTGTGTCTCATTCTCCAGGACAGATTCCGGGTTGCGCACCAACCATTTTTTGTATGGTCAAACTTCAGTTTCTTGCACAATTCCCAGTGGATCACCTTGCCCACCAGTCGTGACTAGTCTTATATTCTTTCTGTGTTAATTGGCTGCATTCGCTTATTATGAGATTGATCGTTTCGTCTCTTTCACCACATAACCTACATCTGCTGTTTTGTTGCGTCTTTTCTATTCTCGCTTTGATATGGTTAGTCGTTATGGCGTTATTTTGTGCTGCTATTAGAAGAGATTCAGTTTCTCTCTTAAAGTTTCCTTTTCTTAGCCACGTCTACGTTTTCTCGTGTGAGATGTCGCTTGTTAGTCACTTAAAACGTCCATACAGTTGGGTTTTTTCCCACTTTTGTTTTCTGAGTATTGTCGTTCCGCTGGTCCTCATGTCGCTAGTATTGTTTCTGGTAGCTGCAATCAGTCGCTTAGAGTAACCATACAGTTGGGGTTTTTTTTTTCCAGTTTTTATTTTCTAGATTTTTTGTTTTCCTATTTGTCCTAAAGTTAATTCTGTCGTACTGCTGATTTTGGCTGTTATAATGTCTTTCTTCACTCTTTTTTTGTTCATTCTTCGAGTCTGATTGTTTGCGTCTACGCAACCATCATAGCTGATGAGTCTTTTTAATCCTTCGTTTCTTGACACATTGAATCTGTCTGTGTCATATCTCTCGAGTGTAAGGCTCTGTGTATCGTCATCAATTTCCAAAAAATTGATCCATATGTCTGAGTTCCTCTATGACCCATTTTAAGATAATTATTCCACTGATCAGATTTCTGCGGTAGGAATTTTATTTCCAGATTTTTCTTACTTTTGGTTTCGTCTTTGTATTATTGAAGGTTTGGTTTGGTTTGGTTTGGTTTTATGGCACATCAACCATTGTAGGTTATTTAATCCCAAATTCATTTTATACATATAAACAATTCTATTTCAAACAATTCAGTTTAGCTTAGGCACACAGTATTTTTACACAGAGTTAAATGATCAAACAGTTCTATTTCAAACAATTCAGTTTAGCATGTCAGCAAAATTAAATGGTTCCAAATATAGCTATGTATCACAAATAATTCAATTAAGCACCTGTCATTTGTTTACATACAGGCAATGATCAAACATTTCTAAGTCAAATAATTCCCATTAGTACAAGTACACAGTTTTTGTTTTCACACAGTCAAAATGTAAATACAATTAATTGCAAACAAATCAGTTTAGCGTAATTACACAGATTAATTCTATTTGACCCATAAATAGGATCCTATCAGGTGCTATTACTCCGGGCCAGAGTGGACCAGGGAGCGATGGCATTAAAGGTGTTTTTCACATTCTCCAAAGCTCCTGCATTACGGGGGGGGGGCTTACCATCAGATTGTTTAGTGTCATGTCCGAGACAGTCATTGGAGGGGTCTTACCCCTCTGTAGAGATTCAGCCAGTGTATTCTACAGCCCCAGCCGAACAGGCCATATTATTGAAGGGTAACAGTTGGCTAAAAATGGACTTTTATTTAGGACTTCGTGTTGTTGGTTGATTATTTAGTATCGGGAAATATGTGTAGACTATGAATTAACGCTTGAATTTCTGTAATTTTGATTATGCTGGATTGATTGTTTGAGTGTTTGTGTTTTATGGCTAATCAACCCTTGTAGGTTATTTGATGCTAAATCGATTTTTATACAAATAAACATTTATAGTTCAAACAATTCTGTTTAGCATAAGTATACAGTTTAATTGTCAAAAAAATCTATTTCTAGCTATTCAGTTTAATCAAACAGTTCTAATTCAAACAATTCACGTTAGTATAAGTATAGTTTTTGTTAAAACACAGTTAAATGTCAAAACAGTTCTAATTCGAATAATTTAAGTTAGCGTCGTAAAGTTTAACGTCGAAAACAGTTCTATTTCAAGCAATTCAGTTTAACGTAAATACCGTTTAAATATCAAAAACAGTTCTATTTCAAACAATTCAGTTTAGCATAAATACGCAGTTTACATGTCAAAAGAGTTCACCTTCAAGCAATTCAGTTTAGCATAAGTCATCATCATCATATCGCGCTAGTAGCACGGATATCCCTGACCCTCTCTCGCCACTCCTCCCTATCGTTCATCGCCCTAGGTAAGTCTTCAGGACAACATCCCGTATCCTCACATAGCTGCTGAATGTATGTTCGTGCTGGTCGTCCTGCTTTTGCACGGCCATGTGTGGGGGTCCATAAGAGTACATCTCTTATGAGTTCGTCCCTGCTTCTCCAGCAGTGTCCTGCATGTCTGGTTAGTCTAACTTGAATAGTTTTCGTGATAGGGGGCAGGTGGCCGTACAGTTGGTGTCTTGTGGGGTGTTGCCGCCAGGACTTGTTTAAGATAGCACGTAGCATTCTTGTGTAATTGCCGTCTCGCTTCTTCTCCAGCCGTTTTGTTAGCGTCCATGTAGTGCAGCCATATAGCAGTATCGATGTGACCGCAGCCAGGAAGAAACTGCTTTTCATTTTATCGGTTAGGTCTGATTTCCATATAATCGATAGCCTATTGATAGCTGTCCATGCTTTCGCTAACCTCGTTTTGATGTCCTTTTCGGTTGATTCGACGCTGCTTCCTAGGTAAGTGAATTTGTCTACTAGTTTAAGAGGGGTTCCTTCTAGAGTGGAGATGTCCCCCGTTTGATTATAGCACATATATTCCGTTTTGTGTGCATTAACATAAAGGCCTATGCTTGCTGCTGCTCGTTCCAAACTATGCAGTAGTGTTTCGGCTTGGTCAGGTGTATTTGCCAGTATCGCTATGTCATCGGCGTAGGCGGCGTCGGTAATTGTTGTTGCGGGGTACCTTCTGCTTCTTTTCTTCGTCAGTTCGAAAAAAAATTAGCATAAGTACATAGTTCAAATACTAAAACTGTTCTATTTCGAGTAATTTAGTTTAGCATGAGTATGCAGATTAGTTCTATTTGACCCATAGATTGTACCCTATCAGGAGCTACAGTAAACTCAAGAAACCACGGTTTAGTTCTATTGAACCGATTGATAGGACCCTTATCAGGTGCTACCACTCCGGACCAGAGTGGACCTGGGAGCGATGGCAATGAAGGGGTGCCCAGCATTCCCTAAAATTGCAGCATCACTGGAACCTCACCATCAGATTGTCTAGTGTCATGTCTAGGACACTCATTGGGGTGTCTTACCCCTCTGCAGAGGTGCAGTCGGTGTATTCTACAGTCCCAGCCGACTGAGCAATTTCTAGACTGATGTTATGATATTTATTTCTATAATTTACTAGAGCGTTCAACATCAACTGTAATCGGTTTTCCTTAGTATTCATATCCTAAATACAAATTGCATATGATAGAGTAAGTTAACAAATTACAACATTGATATGATATAGCCACGTAAAACACTATATTGTACAAACAAGAGCGCTGTTTTCAGGGTGGTCTAATAACTAAAACAAAGATATAACAACAGTGGTTCCTGGGGCTGCAGAATACACCAACTGATTCTCTGCAGATGTGTAATACTCCCCCACCCCCCACCAACGAGTTCCTAGACATGACCCTAAACAATATGATAGTGAGGTTCCTTGAGGGATGAGGAGTGCCCCTTCATTGCCATCGCTCCCAGGTCCACTGTGGCCTGGGGTGGTAGCACCTGAAAAGGCCCTATCTATGGGTTGAAAAGTACTAAACTGTGTAGTTATGCTAACCTGATTGTTTAAAATAGAATTGCTTATATGTATAAAAATGGATTTGGCATTAAATAACATACAATGATTGATATGCCATAAAATCAAGCCAAACTCCTATAAGTGCGTGTTACGTTGCTGCGCTGCGGGCCACTTATAGGTTGTTCTGTCTCCGGTGTGCCGGTTTGTTCGGATTTCCCACGTCCACGTTGTGTTGATAGATCCGCTAGAAAGACGATGAAGAGTCATGGAAGAGCTGGCCCCGTGTAACGCTACCTGACCGTGCAAAAGAGTCAAACACAACATGGTTCTACTGGTTTTGCAGAAACGAAATTTATTGGTTGTTGACCGTTTATAACAGTCACCAAAAACAGAGATAGTGAGGAAGAAATGCGTTAGCAAAAAGACTGACAAACAGTAAACAGGAGAGAGACGAAAGAAAGAGACTTCTGTTATGATACTTCTGTTCGCCGGCCGTCTGCGTGCGCGTGATTCCTGTCTTCATCGCCGGCTCCCCGCCTCGTCTTCTCGGTGTCTTTTTTATAGAGACCCCTACATTGCCATGGTACTGTAGAATACACCGACTGCACCTCTGCAACGAGTGTCTTGGATATGACACTAAACAATCTGATGATGAGGTTCCAGTAATGCTGGAGCTTTGGGGAATGCGGAGTACTCCTTCATTGCCATCGCTCCCAGGTCCACTCAGGTCTGGAGTGGTAGCACCTGATAGGGTCCTATCAATGGGTTAAATAGAACTAAACTGTGTACTTATGCTAAACTGAATAACTTGAAATAGAATTGTTTTGATATTTAAACTGTGTACTTATGCTAAACTGGATTGTTTGAAATAGAACTGTTTTTGACATTTAATTTTGTGTAAACAAAACTATACTTATACTTAACTGAATTGTTTGAATTACAACTGTTTGACTAAACTGAATTGCTTTAAGTAGAAATGTTTTTGATAAACTGCGTAATTACATTTAAACTGACTACTTATATTAAACTGAATTGTTTGAAATGGAACTGTTTTTGTATGCTAAACTGAATTGTTTGAAATGGACCTATTTTTGACAATTAAACCGTACTTACGCTAAACTGAGTTGTTTAAAATCGAACTGATTATTCGTATAAAATTGGATTTGGCATTAAATAACCTACAAAGGTTGATATGCCATAAAACCCAAACAACCAGCCAACCAACCAACCCTACATTGTCTGTCGTGTGTCTACTGTGGTTCTCCAGTAGGTCTTCGAATCCTTTCTTATATACACATCCCTAAAATTAATTAATTACATAATGCTTTTGTAACATGTCACTGCTAAATCCTTTGAAAACACGTCACTGCTAAGTTCCTAATATCAGCTGATTCTATACAATTGTTTATCTTTGAATCTTAAATATCAGCTGCTTCTTAAACAACTGTCCAACTTCGAATTCAAAAACAAATCCTGATTATTGCGGGCCTGACATCCTCAAGTAAAACTAGCCATAACCAAGATCACAAATGCAATCCTGCAACGTTACATCCAAGTTTTAAAAAAGGATTGAAATACCTTTTTATTTTACACTCCTCCCCTAACACTTCTTAATGGTGCTAACTGAGTTTTTGTATATTCCTCTATAATACTTATACCAGTCTTTTCTTGGTCCATCTCCTTCTGCGCTGACCAATACAATATATCGAAAAACAATGCGTCCGTGCAATCACAAAAAAAACTCAATAACAAAAAAACGTCTCTCTTATTTAAATTGTTTTCATTTCATTAACGTTCTTTCTTTTTTTAAGTCAATCCAGTCTTTTTCTTGTTACTTTCTTTTACTTCTTTCTATTTATTTTTATTTTATTTATTTTATTTATTTATTTATTTATTTTACAGATACGAAATTTATTTGTGGTGGATTGTTTATAGCAGTCACCGAAAACAGAGTTGGAGAGGAAGAGATTCGTCAACAAGAAGATAGACTAACAGTGAACAGTGGGGAGACGAAAGAAAGACGGACAGACTTCTGTTAACTTTCAGCTCACTGGCCGTCTTTACGCGCGTCATTCCTGCCTTCGTCGCCTGTTTCCCCTCGAAAGAAAGAAAGAAAGAAAGAAACTTAGCAAAAAAAAAAAAAAAGAACGTTTTCCTTTTTTTTTTCCTAAAAAAGCTGAAAAGATAAAATTGCATTCTGAATTTTTTCATAAAAACGTTTTTCATGAAAACTATTTTTTAATACAAATCAGCTGAAAAAATCAATATATATTGTGAATTTTTGTCTAATTTTTTTCTCTTAAAGATTACAACATTTCAGAAACAACCGAATAAAATGTATTTTAACCCATAAAGTTACAGAATTTTTGCCAAAAAAGATTTTTTTTTCGGTGTCGCACAATATTTAACGAGCAAAGCAGAAAAAAAATCAAGATCATTTTAGCCATTTTAGCTATATCATTCAGATGAAGGAAAAACTGTTTTAATTCAAAATTGTCTACGTATTAACTCCCAAAACCTTGAACAAATCTTCGCCTTTTCCTCTGCGTAACAATTTATCTGCAAAAATGTAATTGCCTGGGTGCAGTGCAGATTATAAAAGCCTCAAGTTAATTCGAATTCAAATAACTTCCATTGACTAAGAGGTCGAAATTTTGAGGTCCAACACATTTTTCTGCTCCATAGCAAATTCAACATCTCTCCTCATTTTGCTACAAATGGTTGATGTGTTCTTTTATTAAGTCCAGTGACCTCTGAGACGAACTTCACACAGTATGTCTTCTTACTGGAAGTCCTGTGAGTTCCAGGGATCTTGTTCTGTCCATGACACAGACCCTGTACTAAAACTAAGGATCCAATATTCGTATTTATATCCTTAGTTAAAAAGCAACATTTTCTCCATAATTATAAACCAACTCATTAATTGCAAAGCTATAATATAGTTAAGAGTACGTCAGAGACCTGGGACAACAGAATTCTGAGAATGATTTTAATTGTAAAAAAATAATATGCGAAGATTTTAGAAGAATAAAATCAGTACATTTTTTTTTCTTTGAAGTGTGATACATACATTGTCAGAATGGAAAATATTGTTTAATTTTTTGCAGAGCAGAAAAATACGAAAAACATGAAACTATTTTTTAATCAGAAAGAGAAAGGAAAGAAAGCTAAAATATCTATATTGATTGTACTATCAGTGTCATCGAAAGACAGCTAGCCAAAACAATGGCAAGCTGAAGATGAGGTCAAATGAAAGGGTCAGTCTTAGACAAATCTTATGTTGAGAAAGTTTAGTGGTCGAAAGCTACCAGACGTGCACATATAAAAACTGAACACTGGATTATTCACAAGATAATTCTATTAAGGCCTGTTTCGCCGAGTAAGCCGATATAAGCCTGGGAATTCTTGTTACGTGTGCAAAGCAACCGAATAACTCTTATTGTGCAATCCTCCCACAAATATATAATCCTTGGTTCACATAGACATTGTCGTCTTACGGCAGTTCTAAGAGAGGACGTAGAAACTGAACATAAGATTTGAATTCGCGCGAAACCTGTTTATTGCCTAAGATTGTAAGGACTATAAAGGATTTCGAGTTGTGGATATCCAAATTAACTTACGAGAAGTTCTTTGAAATGGCGGTGTTAGTATGCCGTTTCAATTTTCTTGGCCGATTCTGAACAGGAGAGAAAAGTAAAAGTTCGTTTTTTCTTTATGTCTCCCCATTTATTTTTTCTTTCTTTCTTTCTTTATTTATAAATATCTCCTCTTTCTTTCTTTCTTTCTTTCTTTCTTTCTTCTCTTATTTATTTATAAATACTCATTCTTTTTTCTTTCATTTTCCTTTCTTTATTGATATCTCTTCAACCATTCTTTTTTTCTTTTTCTTTCTTTTATCTTGCAATTGGATCCTTTTTCTTCTTTCTTTCTTTCTTTCTTTCTTTCTTTCTTTCTTTCTTTCTTAATATCTCATCACTCTTTTTCCTTGATTTTCTCTATTTCTAAATATAACCACGTTTTTGCTTCTTTTTTTTTTGTTTGTTTTCTTTTTTTCTTA
>OY757925.1:72704641-72709641 GCA_963585895.1 Sepioteuthis lessoniana | reverse complement strand
GGCTCTGTGGATCTCAACTCACAACTGACTATTTCTCTCTTTCTCAACTCAAACTCAACAGACAACTGACTACTGATAACTCAACTCCTCAATTGACTAATTTTCAAAATTCGCTAATTGTTATATATTCTCAAATCAAGTATAACATTAGTGTGATATCTCACTAAATTATTGCGTCATATCATCATAATCCTCATATGCGTCCCTAAATTTCATAAAACTTATGACATGACATGAATCCATTTTATTTATATTTGGCCTACCTGTGTAAACCAACATTATTTTTACGTCAGCAGTTAAACTTCAGCCCCACTGTGCACGCGTTTTACCTTTCCAGTTTAACTTACGTTTCCACTCAAAGATTTTAGCTTACTAAAAAGCCCCCTGAATAATTTGCGACCAGACCAAACTAGATAATAAAATGATTCATACAATCAACCATCACAGTAATTATTTTATACTTCGTTGGTTATTTAATGCCAAAGCCATTCTTGTATAAGGGCAATAATAGTACTATTTAATCTAGGCGGATAAGGGAGTTCATGCCAAAAGTGAATGTAATAGCGCGACTTGAGTTCGAACTCGCCTCCTCCGATGTCGCAGTCTCGTACACTAACCACTGCACCACAAGGACACTCCCAATAGATGGAACCCTAAAAAGTACAACCTATCCAGTTCAGAGTGGACCCAGGAGAAATCCACACTCCCCAGATCTCATGCAGTTTAATGTCCATGTCAGAACACCCCCTTTTTTTGGGGGGTAACCCTCTACAGAGGGATACATTCGTCATATTCCAAGCCCCACCGATAGATGTATGTGTCAATGAAAATTTTAATCAACCTCACCAAGAGCTCCATAACTAAAACGTGGCTATGAGATACAATTTATTTTCATACACAGGACACTTAAAAATGATGTAGAAATTTTTAAAGATTCAAAATTAAACTTTTTCAAAAGGTTTTAACGTATAATTCGTTGATATATTCATTGTAAAGTTCTTGTAATATTCTGTCTGCCTGTTGATGATATTATTTAAATCAGTTTACATCGAGCAGTTATTGAACTTCGTCAGTCGTCCAGGAGTTTCTAAATCAGAAGCTAATGACATTTTCTCCTCATTAACGATTCCTTCATTTCGGATCTCATTAAGCCTTAAATGCAGCACATTATCCCCTAATTTTGTTATTACAACGCAAACCGAACCCGAGTAAAGAAATAAATTGAACCAATCGTTCACAACTCTTTAGTTAAAATCTTGTAATCATCCTCAATTACTTAGCGTTTGAATGGGAAGTGTCCTAACGGTTAAAAGCTCTGAGAATGGAACCGATGAACAGAAGTCAAGATCCAAGGACAACTAGCGTTTTCTTTTGGGAAAGGTATGAAACCACAACTATGAATAAATAGCAGGACAGTTTCAGTATCGATTTATTTCATGACATATCAACCTTCGTAAGACCGGTCTGCTGTGGGGGGGGTGCTATAGAAGACACCGACTGCATCTCTGCAGAAAGGTAAGACTCACCCAACGAGTGTCCTGTGGTGTAGTCGGGTGAGGCTCTACAATACACCGACTGCATTTCTGTAGAGGGTAAGACCCTCCCTACCAACGAGTATCATGGATATGACACTAAACAATCTGATGGTGAGGCTCTAGCAACGCTGAAGCTTTGGGGAATGTGGAGTACTTTTTTATGGCCATCGCTCCTAGGTCCACTGTGGTCCGGAGCGGTAACACCTGATAAGGTCATATGTATGGGTCAAGTTGAACTGTTTGATATCAAACTGAGGGCAAACAAATAATTGAATTGTTTGAAATAGAACTGTTTGATCATTTACCTGTGTGTAAACAAATGACTGAGGTTTTATTGAATTGTTAGTGATATATAGCTATGCTTAGAACCATTTAAGTGTGTACAAACGAATTACAAATAAATTATATATGTATATCCATATAACTGTGTGTAAACAAATGACGGATGCTACATTGTTAGTGTTAAATAGCAATTCTTGAAACCATTTAACTGTGCAAACAAATGATTAATAGCAAATAGACATATTCATGTTTGATAGAAATACTTGAAACCACTTAACAGTGAACAAAAAGAATGAGCCAGGTCGGTTGATTGGTTTTTGAGTTTAATGGCATATCAACCTTTGTAGGCTATTTAATGCCAAATCCATTCTTATACAATAATCAGTTCTATTTCAATCAATTCAGTTTAGTATAAGTACAGTTTTTGTCTACACATAGTTAAATGTCAAAACTGTTCTATTTGAAACAGTTCAGTTTAGCATAAGTATGCCGTTCGTTCTATTTAACCCATTGATAGGGCCCTATCTGGTGCTACTACGCCGCGCCTGAGTGAACCTGAGAGCAATGGCAATGAAGAGGTGCCCCGCATTTCCAATAGCTCCACTATGACTGGAACCTGACTATCAAATTGTTTAGTGTCAGATCCAGGACACTCATTGGGGGGGGTCTTACCCCTCTGCAGAGCTGCGGTCGGTGTATTCTACAGCCCCAGCCGACTGGGCAATACACAGAATTAAAAGTCAAAGCAGTTCTATTCTAAACAATTCAGTTTAGCATAAGTACGCAGTTTACATGTCAAAACAGTTCTATTTAGTATAAGTACACAGTTTAGATCTATTTGACTCATAGATAGGACTCTATCAGGTGCTACAACTCCTGGTCAGAGTGGACCTGGGAGTAATGGCAATGAAGGTGTGCTGTTCATTCCCCACAGTTCTAGCATTTCTAAAACCTCACCATCAGATTGTTTATTGTTATATCAGGACACTCATTTGGGAGGGGGAGTCTTACCCCTCTGCAGAGCAGCAGTCGGTGTATTCTACAGCCCCAACCAATTGGACAAGAGCTAGGTTCGTTTAAAAATGTGTCGACAAAATGACTCTACAAATCATATTTTTCGTAAGAGTACTATTTGTAAGTTACATATTCTGTTAAGAGTCTTAAATAAGTAAGTCAAAGTAAAAAATAATAAGGATAAAACGTAAGAAGAAAACTGAGCGGGAATATGTTTTACGACTGCCATATTTACACTTGATTGGCTATTCTAATTCATGTTTTGCCGTGAGTATTTTCTAACAACCAGAGTTCAGTTCAGCCTATAGCAAAATGGCGTCGGACAGTCATTCTAAACACTAATCAGATTGACAGTCTTTCTTTTGTAGCACTCATAAAATATAAATATGGAATATACACTTAGCCTATGGAGCTAAGTTATATATGAAACACGCTGAAACCACCCGAATAATACTACTTGATGTGAACTATGTTAAATTATTCAATTTTTCTATTTTCAAAAAAATTTTATATAGTTTTTATTGTATATATTTTTATATTATATATTTATATACTTTGGTTTGGTTAGGTTTCCTTGTTTAATGGCATATCAACCTTTGTAGGTTATTTAATGCCAAAGCCATTCTCCAAGAAGAACCGTAGTGGTACTATTTAACCCATGGCTGGGAGGATAAGGGGCTTCATATCTTTCCCAAGGTATTTGTCCGAAAGTGAACGTAATAGCGCGACTGCAGTACGAACTCACATACTACGATTTCGCTGTCCATCGCTTTAACCAAAAGGATCTTTATATACGTAGATTTAGAGACATGTCAAATCATCTAGGGTTATTTTATACTTAGAGGTCTGGGAATCACGTTCATCGTACGTTTATGCTAACATTTTTTATCTTGTTGTTTCTTAAAGGTTTTTACACAGAGTTGTATGATATCAAGTAATCTTATCTAATACAAATAATGTGCGCAGAGTTGTGCGGTTGTAAGTATTTCTATCTAATACAAATTTATACACAATTATATGGTTTCAAGTAACTTTTCTTGCCCCTTCGGCTAGGGCTGTGGAATACACCGACTGCATCTCATAACTTACTCGACACATCAGGTTAATTGGCCTCGCATTTATGATTACTAGTTGATTTAGCATCCTTTGTGTGATGTGAACCAGTAGGTCAGTTGTAGAGTTTCGGTTTTGCGTTCTATGGTCGCTTACTCGATATCCAGTGGAGGAGATCACGATATGCCCGGCTGATGAGAACTAAGAAGGTCGAAAGAGCTGTCCAGTGGTTCTTAATGTTGCACGCAGTGCTTCCCGGATTTTCAGGTCATGGTAATTCAATTTATAATTTACAAGTCATATATATTTAAAATATTTGTAAAAACAGGATTTGGCATTATATAACCAACCTTGATTGATATGTCATCAAACCAAACCAAACCAATCAGCCATCATGGGTTATATAATGTAAAAGCCATCTTTGTAAAAGAACAGTAGTTGTACTATCTAACCCTTAACAAAGGGAACAAGGGGGTTCATACCTTTGCCAAGAATATTACTCCGAAAAGGAACTTCATAGCGTGACTGGAGTTCGAACTCGCTTCGGCAGAGCAGTTGGAGTGCATAAACCTTGTAATGACACTCTATCGTTGAATTAAGCATAGCTTGAAACTGTTTTCAGTGCTCGCTCTTCCAAAGTGGTTACCCATCAAAATGATTACACTCATCAGTGTTGCTTAACTTTGATGTTCGAGCAAGAACCAGGTCTATAAAAGTGAATTTATTTAGCATTTTCTTAATTGAGCACACAGGTTTGAAAACTGCTTACGCTATCTGCTGTTCCCAACTAGTTACCCATCTAAGTACTGATTAAACTTTTCGTTGCTTAACTTAAATGATCGAGCAGGAAAGACGGCTTTAACGCAAATTTATTCAGCATTTTCTTTATTTGGTTCACACATCCAACTTGGAAACAGAGGTACCGTAAGCTACCTAGTTGCTTATGATACCTTACGTTTCCAAGTTGATTTCCTACCTCAGTACTGATCAAACTCGTCGCAGCTTAACTTTGGTTATCTACCAAGAACCAGTGGTTTAAACGAGAATTTCCCAAACATTGCTTAGCTTGGTACAACTGCTTTTGATACCAGCTGTTGGCAAGTGGTTACCAATCTA